>JBAIZL010000001.1:45371270-45571270 GCA_036971475.1 Prosapia bicincta | reverse complement strand
AGATTTTGAATTTATTTCTGATGTTCTCTCAGTTCCCAGATTTTTATCCCAGACTTTACCGTTTTGAGGTCTCTGTGGTTTCTAATAGTCATATTCTAAATTGATTTGTGTGGTTTCTTCTTTGCGAATGATTACTTCGCCAATACAAACCTCTACCAACGTTGAAGGAGCTAAATTTGAACGTTTTATTTTGTTTAGTATTAAAGTTCTTTATAGATTTAACATATCTAGTTTTGAATCTACAATCATAAAAATGTATTTTAAATGCCTTAAATATTCGTTAATTATTTACATTCTATTTTGCTGAAAGAGTTCAGTAGACGTTCGCCATAACACTTATTCAAATCTTCTCTTTCAATTCTGATAAAATATTATTGCCTAGTTAGTTTTTAATTTACGTTAATTTTTGTTTTCATTCATTAAGACATTCGTTGTGCAAAATTTGAGCCTTGTGTCGGCAACCATTATTATCTTAATATAATACTTATTATCTTGATTTTGTTTGTTATTGGCATTTTTATGAAATAATTATGATTGGTTAACGTAATTTTATTAGGGCTAATCCTTACTATAATAGTTTGTTTATTTCGCAATTAGGATATCATTCCCATTAAAATAGTTTTCTTTTATTATCTCCGCAAACTAAAAAGATTTGTTTTTTAAATTAGGCTCTCTGTACAGGTGTAAAATTAGGCTATCTGAACAGGCTTAAATTAGAGATTCTGTACAGGTTTAAAATTAGAGTATTTGTACAGGTTTAGAATGAGGGTATCTGTACAGGTTTAAAGTTTGGCTATCTGTAGAGATCAACAGGTAAAATTAACAAAGAAAATACTGATTTACAGCAGTTTTCGTTAAAGAACCAGAAATATCTGAAATTAAAGGTTTTTGTTACATTGCCAAACAAATATTTGAGAAATTTGCGAAACATTAAGGAAATCAATAGAAAATTTTATTAACTATTTTAATATTTATTTTAATAAAAAGTACTGAAGTTTTCCTCTCGATTTTTTGCTACAGTTTTAAAAATATTAGTCTTTTAAGCTTTAGGTATCGCTTACAAAATAAGTTATATGAGTGATCTAAAAACTAAAGAAAAAATAATTTAAAAAAATATACAAAAAGCTTCCTTGTGATTTTCTTTGTATTCCAGCAAAACTGGCATTTATACTATTTGGTTTCACGTTCAAAATTCAGACAGTTCTTTTTATTTAATATTAAAGACGGTAGAGCAATTTTTTTTTGAAATGTAACTCTTCAAACTTATTATGCTGCACTTGAATAAAAACGTTTTTCTTTTATTTCAAGGGCTTTGAATACACAGAGTAAGCCTATAGACGAAAGTAATTCTTTGGTGTGACTGTACATATTCTCTATATAAGGTATAGATTGTATTTAGTACCAAAAATAGATGTCCCTTGCAGACATGTTCTAAATTAAATTCACTTTTTACCAGCTTTGTGTGTGTGTGATACTGTGTTTTTTTTAATTGTTAATGTATGACGTGGCATAGAAAGAATTCTATACTTTCCTGAATGACTAATATTCTCACTTTCATTCGTTAAATATTAAAAGAAATAACAGTTATAGTTTTAAGGAATGAAGCTGCCGTGTAATTTACTGTTTTGTCATTGATTAAAAAAACACTCTAAAATTCCTGATTAGGAAGATGCACCTTGGATAAAATTTATATTTTAAAAATACTTTAACAATATAAAAGCTCCATGGATCGTCATTATAGAAACTAAAACGTTTACAAAACTGCCTAACCAGTTCCGCCAAGCCTTCTTTATACCGAAGGACGCCATTCGCTTCAATACATATTTGAATACCAATTCAGAATATTTTAATAAAATAAATATTAGAAAACCTTCGTTCATTTATCGGTTTGTCCTAATTTGGTTTTCTTGGGCTGATTATATTCACTTAAATAAAAAAAAGTAACTTTTAGGTTATTACGAAATATTTTTTGGGTCGTGATGTCTATGGAGTAGAACTGAGATAATATAATAATTATAATTTATTTTATTATAATATAATTTGGTGGTAAAGTTTTAATATTGACATTATTTGATATTTCAAAATTACGAAAGCGTATTATTAGTTATGAAAAACAAACCCCGATTGTTTACTTTTTTATATGTTATTTATCTAATGATTATGCAAAAAATTAAATTTTAGATAGGTATATCTTTAGTAAATTTCTCGTCGTAGGATAACAAAATGAGGTAGTAACACATTAAAGCGTTAAGCACTTCCAAATTCGGTAAAATAATGAGGCTAGTAAGTGTCAACAGAACTAGAATTCGACTGAACGTAAACATGTTCTCAAAGGCTTGGGTAATACGTACACTGGACGAGGACTTGAATGTTTACAGTTGATGTGAAAGGGAATGTTCACTGGTGACGTGTTGACGTATTGACGAACGTTTAGATAATCACAAAAATTATTATTGATTATAGGTTAATGTTTGATTAATTGATAAAGTTTCAGTTAAATAAAAAATCACCAAATTCATCATTGGTTATACGTTAATGTTAACTTATACAAGTTATTTATACGTTAATATTAAGACATTTTAAAAGAGTATTTTCAAGTTATAGGTGTTACCTATAAAAATATCACAGGTCAAGCCGTGAGAGGTAATGCTTGTTTTAAAGCCTTCATTTTCCATTTAAATAAAAATATAAGAATTTAGTAACTTATTTAATTTGTCGTGTGTGTATAATTTATCATGTGTTTTTTTATTATTGGGGGTATAGTAAATTGTATTTTTTTTGGTGTTGCCTGTTGGTGTTTCGTTAGGAGTAGGACAAATTAAATTAAATGAGAAACGGATTATTTGCGAGTCAAGTATATAGGCTGTATATTTTATTTCATTGGCGACGTTTTGAGAATTGGTTTATTTTCATCATCAAGTCTCAATTCAGCCTGTAGATAAACTCTTGTGTTTCTCTTACTATTGTGGAAGAAGATTACCTAGCTGTCAGCTAGTTTCCTATAGTACTGGGTGAATTGAGGCCCGACGTGGGAAATAAACCAATTTCTTAAACGCCGCCGATGAAATGAAATATAGGGCCTATACTTGACTCGCAAATCAACGGTTTTTTACGTTTGTCTTATATTGCTACAAGTGAAAACGGGGATCAGGAAAAATTAAAGTTTTGCAAAGTCTGTTCTTAATGCCCCTCTATATTATGAACAGGATATAGAAAACCCTCAACATTTCAAGGGTCTAACTTCAACAGTTTTTGTTCTAAGTTTATTCTTAGGCAGTCAGGAAAACGTCTATCTATAAAGATACTTACAAATTATTCGGTTAGGATTGGTTTGATTTGGTTTGGTTAGAAAAAAAATAGTTTTTTTCAGATCACTTAGGCAGTAACTGATTGCTGAAGTGAAGAAGGGGCCTCCATTTTCTTTGATCAAGTCTTGTCTTTGGTCTTTCAACTAAGTACGTCATGTTAAGACGTACGTGATTGGCTCAGGTTAGGGAACTTCTTATTTTTCTTAACCAAACCGCATACTTTGTACTAAAACATATTACTTATTTTATAAATAAATCTTTGGTTTAGACACTTTCGAGTCTGTTTACAAAGAAGTTTATGTTTAAATGACTATTTTCAACAGGTTGGTCCCAGACTATGTTGTGATACTTGCATTTATATCCTGAATGTATCATTTGCTTCCCATTTGGTTTATTCTGTCTCCAAATGCAGCCCATTTGCTCACAGTACTACCTTGGGTTTAGGAGTTCATGAATCGCTCTCGCTTTATATTTTTCGTTTTCCAGAATAGTTGTGGAAATTGGCTACTCTGTTCCCCCTCCATCATTTGTTCTAACAGCTGTTTTTAGCACATTGCAGCTGTACATAAAAAATCTTGCTACGTATTAGTTTATTAAAACGTACATACTAGTTTCAACGATGATGTCGCTTTCATCGGTAAGTACTGCTACTTTGTAGTAGTAGCCAATCATTGATGAAAGCGACATCGTCGTCGAAACAATTTTCTATATTTTAATAAACTAGTAGGAAATTTGTTTTCCTACATAAGATAATTTATACACTAACTGTTAGTTCTAATAGTGATAATAACACATCTCTTGTGATTTACGTCCAGTATTTATTTTATTTATACAATTGTAGGTATGAAGCAAATATGATCACGCAATATTTCAGAGGCCTACTAGAGCCCAAAATTGCAGCAACAATGCGCGATATCTTTTTCTGTATCATAAGATTAGGAATCCATCTATTTTGCTATTAATAGCTTGTAATTAATGATTTTAAGTAAAAGGGACTAGAAAGTTACTTTTGAAAACGTTTTTTCACTTCGAGCCCGGGATATGGAAATAAAGCACTATGAAGAAAATATGCTGCATATGTGACTTACCTATTAATGAGAGACTTAACCACTATTTCTGATTTCCGATAACTTTTTTTTACGATGTATTTTAAGTAACGTGTTTAAATATAAAAACATCTAAGTTGACAAAATTTTTTGTCATCTATTACTTACTGTTATTATAGAAATAAAAGGGTTAATTAAAATATTAAGGAAATTAAATTTCTACTCTTTAAATTTGAAAGCAAAATTATCCGGAAAATAAACCTATATAACCGTAGGGAAATAATTTGAATAAAAACAATAAACCATTTTAAGAGGTTATTGTTGAGCATAATAAAATCCTCACTAATAGTTCCATAATTTTCTGGCCTTTTCAATACTTGAAATAAAAAGCCACTGAAAATTTATCATAACAAGTCCTGGATTATATATTTTTTACAAATAGTTGTGCCCCTAGTCAATTAGAGTTTTCTTATTTTAGAAAAAAGTTATTGCTACATTTTTGCCAAGACTATGATGATTCTCGTGGGTATTTCGCGAATATACTGTTTTATTCATCTTAAAATATAACGACTAACATTTTTAGGGTGTATTTAGGAAAATGAGTTAAAAATCCTACTTACGTCTTGTTTGTGTTGTGGTCTTAGCAATGGATACTGTCTAAAACGAGTGGCACGCATGGTTAGTTAAGATGTATAGGTTAGGTTACCTTGGCAGTTCGTGATTCGACTGTTTAAGAAGAAAACAAAAAAGCACGTCTGCAAGGTCGAGGTCCACTGTGGGAAACACTGAAGATAAAATCTGTACCAATAGCTAAGCTACGTGCTGCACATCCCGATGCGACCGCACTCACCTCCCCACGACTAAATACGCTTTGCCTTATTGCTCTGGATTCTTCGATTTTGTTCAAGCGACTTTCCCAACCTTAACCTAAAAACTCTCACCTTTTGTTCTCAATTTAGTTGACAAATTTTTAAAAAGTGATAGTTTCTTAAACTGCAAGAGGTTTCTCGCTCTTAACTTTTTAAAGCGAAAGAAATATTACAAAGTTACTTATAATTATAACATCGTTTAAAATTTCCACTCGTAAGATCACTTCTGAATCGTTTTAAACTATAAATTTACTGTTTAAAAAAATATTGCCTGCATTATGTCTTTGAGAAAATAATTTTCAATTAATAGTAGTGTAGTAGTGAAAACAATTCTTCAACGGTATTCTTTTAAAGTTTATGCCAATAAAGCTTAAAATCAACTTTTAAAAAAATATTTATATAATTTATTTTTAAACGGTTTAAAAAAAAATGTATTTAACGATTTTTCTAATATTCCAGCTTTTTATTTTTGACAGATAACGCAATTTATGTTATAAATTGAATACTAATTAAAGAACTTCCAATTTGATCTTAATATGTAATTTATCTATAGACCTACTATTATATAAAAATATAATGGTTTATGTCTTTTGTGTGTGTGTGTGTGTATGTGTTTGTGTGTGTGTGTGTGTGTGCGTTTTGTATGTGTGTGTGTTACTCAATCACGTAAAAACTACTCTACCCATTGAGCTGAAATTTTACATGAACATTCTTAGGGTCCATGGTTAACGCATAGGCCTATTTTTATTTAGAAATTCTACCTAGGTACCGCCCTACTGGCCTTAAAAACTCCCGTAACACTCAATTATCTATATACTTCATGGTATACTTTGCTAAGTCAGCTGATAGTGAATGTGTTTGTAATCACCTGTAAAAGTCACGTTTAAACACAACCAAACATGTGATAGTAATTGTTTTTTGTTATTCATCTTTCAAGGTTTGTTATACTTTACAAATATCATGTTACAAGCAGAAGCTTTTCCTTCTCTTGGTTTTTTGAGGCAATAATCAGTAAGTTTATAAGCTATATTTTAATATACTTATTGGGATTTAATTTCAGTAAATTAAATTCAACCCAAATACAAATTAAATCAATACAATTATACGTCAACCCCGTACGAAGGACAGGTACTCTGCTAGTGTTTAATAAGTGTCAGTACAAAAGTTGAAAAGTCTCTCTTCCTTTTTCAAAAGTTTAAGATAATGTAAAACGACAATGAAAATAAAGTGAGGCGAGATAATGGGAATATTCAACAATTTGATTCTTTTGATGGAACTATTTATGTCTATGAAAATTATTTTAAGTATTATAACATCATAGGAATGGTTTTCAAAAAATATTTCATTACTAATCGTAAAGATTTGTTTTTTACTTCTGGCATATTTTTGTGATGCACAGTTACGCAAGAGTGACATTAGAAAATTAAACAAGCTCTATCTATTGACAAAATATTTGTGAGATATGAATTAAAAACCAGTAAAATAAAAGACTTGAAACATTTTTACTCTAATTTAATAATGTTTGTGTGTACAATTGTTGCAAATTGTTTTCAATAATTATTTATGTATCACAAAAAATCAGTTTTTAATAGAAAACATTAATTTACTTTAAACAACATTTAAGAAACTATGAAAACCAAGCGTGAAAGAAGAAATTAATTCTTTTAAAAAGATCGGGTCTGGCATACACAGTCTTTATTTATTGTTTAGATGGGAGTTGATTCTTCGCATGTTTAGTATGTGTTAAAAGGGTAGGGACAAAACTAAACAAAAAAAACCCCTTAAACTGTATTAACCCTCCAGTGGTTCACTATACACCAACGCTTCAGCCCCTTCTGTGAAATTTGCAAGACTTTAAAAATATATTCTACATAATATTATAGATTGTTATATACAGTTTTAATCAGAAATGTGCAATACATAAAAGTAAGCAACAAAAATTTACTTATCAGTATTTTTCTCTCTTGAGAAATCACAATAAATATTTAATTTACATTTTACTGAAAAATCCACCATGGCAATATAAAAAGCCTTTCAACTAGTTTGTTAGGTGAATTGCATCGTGTTATTACTCATTTTTATGAAATTCAATTTTTAAATAATGGAATTGAAGAATTTTAAAATTATATATAATTTTAAACACTAACAAACCTGAACATTCGGATTGGTTAAAAATATACTACACCTTCTGTGGGGTTAAACAGCGATTGATTACAAGGACAAAATTTAGCCAAGACGGTTTTTATGAATTTGAAACAATATTTTTTTAAATCGAAACTACTAACTTACTAAAATGTCATGGTAAATCAATGAAAATATATTTTCCGTAGTATCCCATAATTGAAGAAACAGTCTTGTCATAAAATAATGAATATTTAAAAACATTCAAGAAATTAGATGTGTTTTTAAAAATTAACGCAGCTGCTCACGGACGTACTGGCAGTGCTCTGAACAACACATAGTTAACAGCTAAAAACGTTCAACAAACAGACGAAGAACAATACACGTGTTAGATTTCAAAGTTATGATGCTATTGTTAGCTTTCCCTCCTTTGTAGATCTTATCTACTGTTGGGGGGCTCCTCCAATTTCCTCTCTGCACCTCGACCATTTAATGCTGGAATAGTTTTTAACAATTAATTATTTATTTTTTACATTTTGTAAAATTCTAACTCGTTAATATTGGTTACCTAATACTATACTATTACTTGGGAAATATTTAATTTAATAGTAGGCCTATATAACTATTAAAATGATTAATTATAATTTTTCACAAAATAGCTAATTGCAGTAATTTATCTGGTTGTGGTTTGCTGTTTTTTTTCTATATATATTTAATGTATTACCTATTAATAATTTGTCGAGGTATTTTTTGTTATTAATAGATATATTATTATTATTTGAAAAATACAAATATTTGCCTATTGAAAATAAAAACGTAAATATTTGTTAAAATAGGATTTGTACAATTCCAATAACCACTCCAATGAATATTGATTTCTGAGTTAGATTACAATTTTACCCTGTAAGATTTTATTTTATTTAAGATTTATAATCTTGCCCTAATCTCAATCTTATAATTTAAGAAAGTGAAAATTAAATTTACTCCTATTACTTAGTAAAATTTATCAAATTTAAGTTATAAATTTATCTAAGAAACTTTTAAGATATTAAAATTAAAGTGTCTATATTATGTATTGCCTACGCAACAAATAATATTTAATAAATCTCTAATTCAAATTGCTAGTATTTATGGCTCATTGATTACTAACATTACAAATTACTAAAAATTTGATTAAAGCTAAAACTTTCTTATTTTGTAACTATCTAAGTCTCGGCAACCGTTCGCAGATGGATGGCGTTAATGGGTGCATAATTGCCAACCACTGACTACGTATCAACTGTCTTGCATAACACGTAATTTAATGGAAAAAAACATACCACATTTTTTTTTATAAATAGATAATTTCTAAGTAATTGTTTAACAAAGAATGTTTATCTTTCTAAAAAACAATTTAGTCAAACTCTCTCTCTAATTAGACTTATATTAAAATGTTATGAATAAATATTTACATCATTTTCCAGAAAATTAACAACCCCCTATAAATTTATAATACATACATTTAAAAATTAATGCATTTCATAGAGGCAATTAAATCTCGCGATTTTTATGCTCTTCAGAATTTTAAGAACAGATTCATGTATTCTCATTATGTAACTATATCCTAAGGAAAACCATAATAGCCACTGTCCAATATTTATATGAAATTAACTTATTTATCATAATAGGTTATTAAATGTTTTTCAACCAGTATTTCTACGATTTAAGCACACAAGTAATAACCTAATTTGTAATTTTGTAGAATAAATTTAGCCAATTTCTAGATAAATAACATTCAAACAATTAATTTCGTTGACACACAAAATATATTCATTATTATTATTACATTAAATTAATTTTGTAAGATTTATTCCTAATATAAATTATTATACTTAATATAATTATTATACTTATAAATTAAAGACGTTTTCAATTCAACAGAATTTTAACTTGATAATGTACGGCAAATAAAATAATATGTAATCTCCGTATCAAAAAGGCTGTTATGTAAACTAACCTAAAAACATATAAAAACATTTGTTGTGTGCAATGATATTTTTTCACTTCATTTAAGCATCAGCTGTATGTTGTAGCACTATTATCGGTATTGATTATTTGTTCCATCTATTTAATAATTATTAGGTTACAATTTCAGTAACTGAATGCTCGATTGAAAACGTAATAGCATTTTTAATGTTTTTTCCAAAAATATCAACTAGGGAGCCTACAATCAGGCTACAAATGTGAGAGAAAGGTTTACTATAGTGTACTCAATAACTTTCCGAATTTTCATGTTGGTCGGATTAATGATGTAGTAATTCATAAAACACTTTTTGTTTTTATTGAGTTCAAACGCCTTCCAAATTGTCTCAGTACACTGTACTACTGTATAATACTGTATTTTATAAGTATTCGGTCACAATTTTATCAGTATATTTAGCAAAGTTAGCTAAATCTTATTATCTTTCCACGTGTACCACCGCCGGTAAGAGCTGCTCCGCAAACGAGTTTTTAGAGTTCGCCTTTTCAAAAGGAATTTTAAATAAAAACCCTCCCTTTAATTAATTTACAAATAATTAAATTAAACAATTACCTGGAGTTATCATTTTAGTTGTTAGCTGCTGACTTTGTTAGAATAAATACGAAGTCTAAGGTGAAACAATTTACGCAAAATTTACAGCTGATAACAAAAATTAGAATTACGTTTATATAATTAGAACTTGACTTCAGAAAATAGTTGTGTTAGTTTCTTAGCTGCGTAGTAAAATTAACTGCATGTTTTCATACTTTTGTTATAGGTAGATTAAAGAAATAATCGGTAGCCTTTGCTGTGGTCTGTAGGATCTTTAACTGGAGGTTTGGATCCAATCTCACGAGAATGAAAAATAAAAAGCGATTTTAAATTCAGTCTTGTTTTACATCTCTTACAATAAATAATTTTAGAAAGTTAAACTATTATAAGAACTAAGACTCTGCCGGTTTTGTCTCTAGTCGTACAGGTTTCAATGCTAACTTGTTTCTTTCTATATACTTTAAAATTCGACCCGTAAACTTGAAACTTTGGACGCCCCTAACTAGGAATCAGGCCCAAATCTGGATTCAGATATACTGTTAAATAAAGGAACAATTTTAGGAAGTTGAAGTGCGTTGAAAAGAGATAATACTCAATAAAGATTTCTAACAAATTATAGCTAATTTCTACGAGCAGCCTGCGACACGAACTAAAAGCTGCATTAAAACTACTGGTTACATAATTGAAGTAGTAAATTATTTTACAATTAATCTAGTGTTGTAAACGGCTTTTGCTGATGTCATGTTAACAGATGGAAAAGATTTTATTTTTTAAATAATTTAAGAATATAAAAAATTTTTAGAAGTGGATCCATAGCCGTCAACTCGGTCTGCTGCTTATCATGTTCTAATCTTTTAATAAAGAAATATGAGGGGTAAATGATACTTAGCAGCTCCTGAGAAGTGCTGCTGCCATGTAGCGATAGTAAGAACTAAGAACTGAACTTTCGGTTTATTCTTCTTTATATAAGGACATTATATAGGATATATATATATATATATATATATATATATATATATATATGTGTGTATATATATATATATATATATATATATATATATATATATATATATCGTCACACCCGTTACAATGGAAAATTTACCCATCTGTCTGGCTGTCTTCTTGAACAAATCGAATTTTTGTTCTTCCTCCATTTGCATGGCAACAATTTTATGAAACGTTGATATTACCTACCACTGTAATCAACCGTTCATTATTCATATCTCTCGTCAGATTTTTACTGAGGGACACTTTATATAATTATTTACCAGTGTAAATTATTTATTACTGTAGGTTTATGTTCATACTTGTTTATCCGAACAATTTTTATCGTTCCACAAACACAGTTCCTCTTTCCTTAAACACAGTTCATAATATATATATATATATATATATATATATATATATATATATATATATATATATACATATATACAATAATAAAGGAGATTATATTTACTGTATTTCAGTTATTTAAGTTATATTAAATAAAAAGATTGCTTCAGTAATATTTATTAAAACTAACATTTAATTTCTTACTTTTGTATTCTGCATAAGGAAGAAACTGCGTTTATTTCAAGTGATTATCTTGATTTCACAAGATACAGCTTGAATCATAAATTATTGGTGTTATTTTTTTAATTAAACAAAACAAACAATTTTTGTTTCATTAACAACAAATATTGCTCTCTTAAATTTAGGTAAAGGCCAATAAAGGTACTTAAATATATAAAGGTATTTAGGTATATATAGGTATTTAGATTATAAAGGTATTTAGGTACATAAAGGTATTTAGGTATATAAAGGATTTAGGTATATAGAGGTATTTAGTATATAGAGGTATTTAGGTATAAAGATGCATTTAGGTATAAAAAAGGTATTTAGGTATGTAAAGGTAATTAGGTATATAATGGTATGTAGGTATATAATGGTATTTAGGTATATAAAGGTATTTAGGTATAAAGATGCATTTAGGTATAAAAAGGTATTTAGGTATGTAAAGGTATTTAGGTATATAAAGGTATTTAGATTATATAAAGGTATTTAGATTATAAAGGTATTTAGGTACATAAAGGTATTTAGGTATATAAAGGTATTTAGGTATATATAGGTATTTAGGTATATAGAGGTATTTAGTATATAGAGGTATTTAGGTATAAAGATGCATTTAGGTATAAAAAGGTATTTAGGGATGTAAAGGTATTTAGGTATATAAAGGTTTTTAGATTATATAAAGGTATTTAGATTATAAAGGTATTTAGGTACATAAAGGTATTTAGGTATATTAAGGTATTTAGGTATATATAGGTATTTAGGTATATAGAGGTATTTAGTATATAGAGGTATTTAGGTATAAAGATGCATTTAGGTATAAAAAGGTATTTAGGGATGTAAAGGTATTTAGGTATATAAAGGTTTTTAGATTATATAAAGGTATTTAGATTATAAAGGTATTTAGGTACATAAAGGTATTTAGGTATATTAAGGTATTTAGGTATATAGAGGTATTTAGTATATAGAGGTATTTAGGTATAAAGATGCATTTAGGTATAAAAAGGTATTTAGGTATGTAAAGGTTTTTAGGTATATAATGGTATGTAGGTATATAATGGTATGTAGGTATATAATGGTATTTAGGTATATAAAGGTATTTAGGTATATACAGGTATTTAGATTATAAAGGTATTTAGGTATATAAAGGTATTTAGATTATATAAAGGTATTTAGATTATATAAAGGTATTTAGATTATAAAGGTATGTAGGTACATAAAGGTATTTAGGTATATAAAGGTATTTAGGTATATATAGGTATTTAGGTATATAGAGGTATTTAGTATATAGAGGTATTTAGGTATAAAGATGCATTTAGGTATAAAAAGGTATTTAGGTATGTAAAGGTATTTAGGTATATAAAGGTATTTAGATTATATAAAGGTATTTAGATTATAAAGGTATTTAGGTACATAAAGGTATTTAGTTATATAAAGGTATTTAGGTATATATAGGTATTTAGGTATATAGAGGTATTTAGTATATAGAGGTATTTAGGTATAAAGATGCATTTAGGTATAAAAAGGTATTTAGGTATGTAAAGGTTTTTAGGTATATAATGGTATGTAGGTATATAATGGTATTTAGGTATATAAAGGTATTTAGGTATATAAAGGTATTTAGGTATATAATGGTGTTTAGGTATATAGAAGTATTTAGTTATATAAAGGTATTTAGGTATATAATGGTATTTAGGTATAAAAAGGTATTTAGGTATATAAAGGTATTTAGGTATATAACGGTGTTTAGGTATATAGAAGTATTTAGTTATATAATGGTATTTAGGTATATAGAGTTTTCTATTTATAAAGAGGCATGTAGGTATATAAAGGTATTTAGGTATAAAGAGGCATTTAGGTATGTAAAGGTATTTAGGTATATAAAGGTATTTAGGTATATAATGATATTTAGGTATATAAAGGTATTTAAAGGTATTTAGGTATATAACGGTATTTATGTATATAGAAGTATTTAGGTATATAAAGGTATTTAGGTATATAGAGGTATTTAGGTATATAAATCATTAAAATATTTAAGTATAAATAAGGTCTGTTAATGTACTTTAAAATCTATTTTTAAGTTGGAAATCACAGAAACATACGCTCTTCAATCTGGTTTTAGCTCTGATGTAATATATACAGGACATCCTGAAACTAGAAATAGAATGCTAAATTTTTCTGATTCGGGACAGCTAAATAATAAACAATAGACATCTTGCCAGATGCTTATTCTCTTTCGTACACCGCTATCTGCCCGTGAATGTTTTTCCTAAAAAATACATGTCAAGAATGGATTTATGAGTAAAGGTGTGTTTATTTGGATTTCCGAGAATATAACCAAATGTATGTTTTATTCGGTGAAACGGTTCCCTTTGATTTATTACCCCGCAAGCTTTAAAGCCTCAGTATAACGAGATATTAAATTAAGTGTAGGCCTTAGTAACACCTTAGAATGGACTACAGGAATAATAACGAAGCCCATACACAACTTGAACTTATTCCTTCAAAATACGGAATTGTTTTTGTATTAATTGTAGAAAACCAATTCTGTAATAATTGGTTTTACCATAATCTAAAAATTGGCAGGTCTATATTTTAAAATTCTGTTAGCTTAATAAAAAAGGATTCTATGTAGTATGGTAGAAAACATTTAGTAACTTAATGTAATATATGGTGCCACTTGTAATATTTGGCATATTTATGTATGTTTCTTAGAAATACTTTCGAAACAAGAAAAAGTGTCGCGAACGAAAAGTAGTAGTTGAATTTGAACAAGTAATATAATTTTTTTTAAAGTCAATTCCTACTTTAATCAACAATGAAAATTTTTATTTTAGTTTTTTTTTAATTTTATAATTACAATCAATATAAATATGTAGGATATATACATATGTCAGAATAACAATATTAGGTGACGAATTAGAAACCAATTTCCGTGCAATTTTCCATTTCCCTTTCTATGTTTGATGTTGGAGTATAATTTTTGTTTCTCACTATTTATACCCCTTTTATTTTTCGTAGTTTGTATTGTGTTGTAGTTTCTTTTCGCTTTCACATTGTCCATTTGTGAAGCAAGGTTCGATACCGTTAATCCAGTTTGTTTGTTTAATTTATTATTTTCATTCATTTTTAATCCTAGAGCATTATTTATGACATTGTGTGGTAACCGTGGCAACAGTTTAAGTTTATACAATGGAGGTTTTTCATATAGATCTTTGAGAAATTCATTTCTAGCTATGGAAAGCTGGCTCAGTGCCTAAAAACGCTAGGTTTCGAACATGAAGATTCTCAATTCGAATTTTATCTAAACTCCCAAATTTTTATAATTTAATTATTGAATAAATATTTGAAAAAACTGTATTATCATCAATTGTCATCCACCATAGGTTTAAAAAAATGTATTTAAACTTGATTTGAGGAATAAAAACATATTTTATTAAGGATTAAATATTTGTACAAGATATATATCAGGAGAGTGTGAGCTGTTAAAAAGAATTATAAAAATCATAACTTTTACAATCTTACGCTACACTTTATACAGCTGTTTTACAATATAGCCACCATTAATCCTGTTAGAGTAGGTTCTGCCAGGTACTGTATTTACTAACATTAATTAGGATATTATTACTGCGTCAACAAACATATGCCTTTCCATGGATAATTTGTAGCCATTTGTAACATAACTATATTTCAAATGAAGAATTTTACTTCGCCATCACCTTATGAAAGTTGTGTTTTTGTAAATTTAGGTTATGTTTGTGTTGTTAAAATTTTAACTACTCTTTCTAGATTGCGACATTTCTAATCACTTCCTTCTTGTTTAGAATATGTTTTTACGTAACATATGTAAAATTATAAAACGTTGTAATATAGGGAGTGGCCACTGAGAAAAACAACAAGAGGCAAGATAAAGGCATGTTTAGAGACAACAAGAAAGGATAACCTTAGAGAAAATTTGGGAACGAAAAGGAGCCTCGTTTTTTATTCATTGCCCCGAATAGTACATTTAAAAAACACAATCCAAAAATTAAAATGTAAATAAATTACATTTAAAGGGGCACTTTGAAACAGACCGGTATATCAGATCGGGGATATATTTGATCGGTCTTTATTAAATTTAAAGTTTTTTTTTTACTTTAAAACTATTTTTAAACTCACACTGTTCTAAGTCAACCATAAATCTATTTTTTAACTGTCAGAAACTGCGTAATTTGTGGGAAATATGAGGCCCAAGGCAGACCGACAAAGCACCTTACAGTGTTCATTTTGACATACCAGTATTAGCATAACTCCTCCAAGAACAATAACATTCCTCCGCTTGGCCCGGACCCTTGCATTGTTCCCTTGTCATCCTTCAAGTCTTTAAAATATTAGTGTAATGCTATGGACGGTTCACAAATATTATGGTTTTTTATTTGCCAGCGTTCAGTTCTTATAGGAGACAAAAGAAGGCGATTTTTTGTAACCAACAATTTATTGGTTTTGTTAAAAAAAAAAAAAATAAGTGTTCGTATTGCAAACAATAATGTAATTTAAGACAAAGGAAAGAGAAATAATAACAGTAGGCCCAAAAATAATTCTCAGTGAGAGGAAAGTATTTTTCCTTTTACGAACATTATTCTGTATGTTTATATGAGTTAAACGTTTTAAAAAGTCATTCAAAATAATGTAAAATAAAAAATTATTTCTTTTTTATTTGAAACATTAAATTTCTGTTAAGAGTTTAAAATTAGTTTAATATAATTTTACTTATATAATAAGTTATATAATGAGTTATAATGCGAGTTTACGCACATAACAATATTATAAAGAAACTTTTAAGCCAATCATAGAGCCGTTACGCTGGCTTATTTTCAAGTAGGCCTATAGCACGTTACCATATGTCCATCACTTTAGTTAGCTCACCTCAATGGCTTTCGTGGCTGATTGTCGATCTTAAAAAGGCCTTTACACTTCAAAGGATGGAAAATGAACTTTCTCTTGCGCAGTTTATAGCAGGAGCAGTAAGAACCATTCTTAAAACTATATCAACGTTTGGGTGGATATCAATTGCATCAAAATGACGCAAAACCTTTTTCATATCAACTACAGTCTTCCTAGTTTCTTCCTTCTAATTGTTCTGCACTAAAACGATTTTCAGTTGTAAAAACTCATCTACAACAGGCTCAAGCTCTTTGGGATACAGATCTCCATAATTCTCTTGAATGCTTGGTAAATTTTGAGTCTTAGCTACCTCAAAAACCCAAACCTATTATGGGCTGCGTGTATTTATCTTCAAATCTCTTAAATTTGAAATGTAAATTAACTAAAATAAGATTACAAAAACTCACACGAAACATCTTGAATCCCTTAAATGTAACATAGCTGCTATATCAACCATATTCACCAACTGTACACGAATGTATCTTCCTTTTGCGCCGGGGGTCTGCTTTGTACTCGTTCTTACAATTCTCTCTAGCGGTACTGTAGAATCAGTAAATACACGAGAGATGCGTAAGGGTCAAGTTTTACAGGTGGTTAGGGTAAGCTATGACATCAGAACATTGTGACAGGCGAAAAATACGTACAACGTTTAGGAGTACTTGGATCTTTTAAAATCATTGAGCTACATAAATGAGTTTACCTTTGAGATAAAGAAATGTCGCTTAGTTTCTCGTGGTTAGAGATCCTGTAAAACTTTATCTATTAAACGTGATTTCCATCACTCTTTGCCTTTTGCGTTTTCTTTATGCTTTCGATATGCCGAGATAATGCGCCATCGGTTTCCCCTTAGTAGTAGAAGTCAGCTACATATTCACTAAACACAAAACCCACTGAAGTGAAGATTAACAAAGTGACCACTGGTAAAGTGGAAAACCCTTTTTTGATCCATTTTGACAGAGAAAATTTTAAACCTAGATCATTATTAGCAAATAGTTTATAGGGGTAGCTGACCTGGGGTGACAACTGGAGTCTGGTTTGTACGCTTTTATCGATTATTAAATTTACCACTTACCCTCATTAATTGCTATTCTTTCATATACGCATATTTCGCTGAACGCATTTTCGTGCTACCGAATCAGTATTCTGTATTCTAACTGCAGAATAATTTGTAATTGTGCTTATAAATAAACTGTAGAATGTCGTTGCGGAACAATGTTTAATGTCAATAAGTGTTACAGCTTTTCTCGTTAAAATGTTGGTGACAAATCTTCGTAAAATAAAAGAAGGAAATCGGTGGAATTATGTTTAAGAAATGATGAGATTATGTTGTCGGTGGAGAGTGAGACTGCACGCATTTAAAGTGTATGTTTTTGTAACGTTTAATGATAGAAACTATTAAAAAGAATTGGTAAAGTAAGAAAATTGCTGAAACTGGTTGGAAGGAAATGGAAAAAAAACTATTTGGGATCTATATTTCGAGTGAGCTGTACAAATAGAATGTACAGTCGTATCACTTTGTGAAAAATCGGGGTGTTGCATGCGCATTGCCAAGAGGCACCAGTGCGCAAGTGCGTTAGTGCAAATAGCTCTGTGATACACTTCAGTTGGTCGTGAAAGCAGCCGGTGGGTTCTATACGTACCTTTCCAAAAACATTTGCTGGTTTGATTTAGGTTTTATACTATCTTTTGTGTTTTATAGTGCACGTGATTTTAGTTTCTTTAAGAAATGGTGCAAGTGGGTAGACCCGGGTTCTTTCTCTTGACGTGCATAAATGATTCAACTCAGCCGAAAGTATGTAGTCAGGCTAGTAGCGTTTCTACTTAGAACCTTCTCTTTCTCCTCCCCCTCGTACGTGGCCAAACCCCACCCCTCACCCCCACATGCCTGCGCGAGGCGATTTTTGTTAAAGTGATTCAACTGTAAACAATGAAAATGTTTTGGCGAAGAACACTTCCTAAAACTGGTAAGAAATACGAATCTAATTTTGCTAAAAACGTACACAGAAAGACAGTACACAAATAGAGGAGTTGTGGCGGGAAGTGTTCCAACTCTTAATGTACGCATATTTTGTCATCGAAATAGTTTCTTACTTCGAAGACATCCCCTAACTCTGTAGCTTTGCTCTGTAGTTTTATATTTACCATATTAAACGTTTCTAATGTGGTATTCTATAAAATCGCCGTCAATAATGACTTAAGGAAACTTAACTTTTACCTTAACGCTTTAACATCGTTCCTTGTTGAAGGTAGTTCATCGTTGTTATTAGTTATTTCACTTGGGCTCTCCAAAAACTACTCTATTTACATTTACACCTCGACAGGCTTCGTGACGTATTGACCATCGATTTTATAGTATTAAAGTTCACTTTTGTTTAGCATGGTCGATCTGTCTATTGCAGCCCCAAAGAACTTAAGCCCCTGCAACAATCTAATGATTCTGCTGCAAGGACTATTAAATTTAGAGTGAGCAGAACGTAATGGGCTACATACTGCGTCAGAAGACAAGGTTCCTTGATACTGTCAACTTGAAAACGTCAGTGAACAATAATTATGAATAGTAACAAACTTTATGAAAGGAAAATTAACCTAATTTTTTTACTTGATCATAAATATATTATTTGTTACTTGAAAACATAATTATACCGTACGCTGTGCGCCTTGCGTCCCGCTCCCTGAATTCGCCCGGGCCTTGTGGTAAATCTAGGTATGATGGCCTTACATTTTGCAAGTTGACGGGTTTCGCATAGAAGACGTGACAGCATCCCTTATATATCTGCCTTCTCCTTCTCTCATAATATTAAAGTATAATCGAGTAATATTTATAATTTATCGAGACTTAGTTTTATGCTATTTGTAGTAATAAACTAATTAACCTTTCCTGTAATTGCCTGAATAGCATAAAGTAGTTTAAAATGAGATTTCCAGGCATTTAATTTTAACAATTTGTTTCGAGGATGGGTTTCAGATTCCATTTTTTTCAATTCCTTCTATTAGCTCACACTCTCCATATATAGATATATTTTCATCAAATTTTCAATCATAAATAAAATAATTTTTATTCATTCTCTCAAGTTGAAATGCATTTGTTTAGAACTTGTAGTGGATGACATTTGTTAATACCGTTTTTTCAAATATTAATTCATTAATTAAATTTAATATATTAAATTTTAGCTTTATATGGGAGAAAAACTTTTCACAACAAGGGCAAGGTATGCAATTGAGTTATTTCGTCCCATTTAGCTTAAAATAAGTGATTACGTATGATTTCATAAAACAGCTGATTTTATATTATAGGTTATATGGAAGAACAGCTGTTAAAGCATATGTTATGTTACTTTATT
Source organism: Prosapia bicincta (assembly GCA_036971475.1). Classification (NCBI taxonomy): domain Eukaryota; kingdom Metazoa; phylum Arthropoda; class Insecta; order Hemiptera; family Cercopidae; genus Prosapia; species Prosapia bicincta. The sequence goes on along the minus strand of JBAIZL010000001.1, from coordinate 45,551,560 downwards.
TATATTATTCCTAAATACCTAATAAAAAGTAACTAAAGTAAATTTTGTTTACCTAAGTAGGAATTGAATTTAAATTTTTTTTTTTTTTGTTTATATTATGTGTTCTGAACAAGTATGTAAAACCTAACCCCCGATAATAAATGGTCTGCCTACCTCCAGGTTGAAATATTCTGAGTCTGTATCCAAAGAAAAATGAGGAAAAACTAGTAATAAAGGTTCAATAAATAATAAAAATTATTCAAAATAATTTCATAAAACACGTCATTATTTTAATAAAATAAATATCAATATTAAGTATTTTAGTATTTACAATAAAAATTGTCACGAAAACGTAAAATTATCTGATATCGAAATTCAACTTTGATCTACTTTAAATTTCGAACTAAATATTCCTGTTGGTTTATTATTGTGATTGTTATTCAACCACAGTAACTTTATAAATATTTACCAATGTTTATAATGTTTTAGAAATACCTTCTTTATTAGAAACAACTCAATTATTATCTGTTACACAGATTTTATATCCTCCATATTTGATTTTTTATTGCCCTGATGATTAATGCAAATACATTTTAGAAGACAATGTGATTCCATTCTATTACCTATTGTTGTTGGGAAGGCACGCCTACTCTGCTGCACTCTAATATTGGGTATTCAAGTTGGAGCCGTCCTATAATTATATTGTCATTGCCAACCCTCTAAAAGATATTCTCTTATAGCCAGTCTCTCATATAATAACTTTATTTCGATAAACATTGTCCGCTTTCAGACCTAAAATTTAAAAAACCAATGTATAGTCTATTTTTAACAAAATGGGGGAGATTGCATTTTTATTAAATCATAAATAGTATATAGTAAAACTTTATTATTTATTAGCAGTCCTCAAGATATATTTAAACATTTGATACAAAATTAAATAATTACAACCAAGAAATAAAAAGGCTACATACTTTTTCATTACCGTGAGGTCCTACACTTTTAATCTCCAAAAGGTCATTAACGATTAATTTTATTGCGTTTTATTTGTTCCCAAAGTTCAATACTGCATTTCAAATTGGTATAGGCAATTTATCTGAATTTTAGCTGGAATCGGAACCCATGGATGAGCTAAGTCTGTATAGGCCGTCGGCGGAAAACGTAAAATAATGAAAAATAATGCGCTTGTCGCAGCCTCGATTTACGCTCGATTCTACAAATTCCAACGCTTCCGCTGTAGCCTATACTTATCACTCATAATCAGGCGCTACCTGCAAAAAAATAATTATCGCAATTCCAGGCTCGTGCCACCCCATCGAACTGATGGAACCACCTAGTGCAAACCCGTCTCCGCATCAACGCAATCTCGGCCCTGGATTCAGACTTCAAATGCATACACAGCTCTAGACCAGAGGATTTCGGAAGCTATGGTTAAGATAAATACATACACATATCGAGTGTGTTAGTTTGAAAAATTGTCCTCTTTTGTATCCCAATCAAATTCATTAACAATAATGCCACCAATTAAATAAATTTTTATTTGAATAATTTCAAGTCAGTACTTGAACTTAATCAGTTCCTTCTATTAGTTCAATCTTTTCTTATATATATATATATATATCGCAGTATGTTTTCTTGTGTGTTAATAAAGAACAAAAGTCTAAATACAAATACAAGAATTATAATTGAATTTACAATTCAATATTATAATATTCCTGATGATGTTGGTACTGTTAGCCAACGAAAAGCTTTGAATTGTAAATTCAATTATAATTCTTGTATTTGTATTTAGACTTTTGTTCTTTATATATATATATATATATATATATATATGTGTGTGTGTGTGTGTGTGTGTGTGTGTATGTATATATATATATATATATATATATATATATATGTGTGTGTGTATGTATATATATATATATATATATATATATGTGTGTGTGTGTGTGTGTGTGTGTGTGTGTATATATGTATATATATATATATATATATATATATATATATATATTGTTTAAATCTTCAATTGTTGATCAAATATTTTCTGTTCATCCAATCAAGTTGTAGGGGATGACAACTGATTTTAATACATTTTTTTCAAATATTAATTCATTAATTATATTTAAAAAATTATTTTAGTTTTATATGGGAGTAAAACTTTTCTCAAAAGGGGCAAGGTATGCAATATAGATATATCATTCCACTTGGCTTAAAATAAGTGATAACATATGATTCATAAAACAGCTGATTTTATTTATCAGGCCATGGTGGTATAACAGCTATGTTAACAAATAGGTTATGTTCCTTAATTAATATTAATTGTAATCATTTAATAAATAGTAAGTAAAATAAAATTTTTGTTTGTTGACGTAAGTCGGAATTTTTAAAATTTTCTTTTACTACTTGTTTTTATATACAGCATTAAAAGAAACACATTTTGACTAATTTAATATCAATCAAAACATTGAAGGTTAAAGACTACTAATAGCAAACCTATTAATTACTGTATTAATTGGCTTAGTGTCATTGAAAATATGTCTATAATGTTTTGACAGATTATTTTTAAAAAATAAAAGTAACTTTTTATGGACTACATTGCTAAATGTTCACTTCTTTCATAGCTGAAAAACTGCTTTTATATTATGGCGAAAGTATTGGTTTAACAGCTAGTGGCTGCAATGTTTTAAACAAATTCAGGAATATGGTAACTAATTTTTAAACTACATATTAACTACTTAATTTACCTATTTATATTTTTAAAACGTTACTTATTTTTTTTTAGATAGTAGTTTGAGCCTGTCTTTTTTAGATTCTGCTAGGGAATTTCTAAGACTTCTCGTACATAAAAACCTGTACATTTTATTAAAACATATTGAAGAAATGCCTCTCCAATTGACAAATGATAGTTTGGTGGTTGTCGAATTTTTCTGCTCACTGTACAAACTAAAGAATATTACTTTTTATTAAATATGAGAAGTAAAAATTTGGTGCATAATGTTTGTTGTCTAAGTGTCTAATTATTTTTGCTTCAGCAAGTATTTTTAAAATCATAGAACATTGAGGGGAGCTAAACCTTGAAGCTTCCTCCCTGTAGCCATCTGTGATCAAACCAATGCCATATCGATTTGAATGTTGTAAACATAACATTGCAGATTTGGAAAAGCTGTTTGGGAGTACATGAAATGTTAAATATAATGTGGTTTTAGCAGCATTTCTCTTAGATATAGAAATGATAATTACTGCAGATTGTGTGGGACACTATGTTGACTCGAATAATTAAAATAAACTTTTGAATTTTGTAGACATTACTTCTAGTGAATCTTAATTAATCACTTTTACATTAGTTTATGACTATCCAGACATTAAATTTTGTAAATTTGTAAAAACTTGAAAATTTAAAGTTCATATAGTCATAAACTAATGTAAAAGTGATTAATTCAAATAATATTGGCAATATTTTTAAAATATAAATCATGTTTTAATATAAGATTTTAATATGAAAACACTAAACTTAAGACATACAATTTTTGTAACCTTTAATACTATTGTGTAATGTTGTTAATAATGTGTTTTGTGTATTAGAAGATCCAGTTTTTATATTTTTAATCGTAGATGCCATTAATTTGTCAAATAATACCCTACCTATAACTGTATCTTCTTTGGTTCACTGAAAGTCAGTTGTATCATGTTGTAATTTAATGAGTTCATGACTTGCAAAATTTACAATTCAAATAAATTTATGAAAAAAGGTCTGAGATATAACATTTTTAAATTGCACTAAGCAATTTTCAACCATAATGAAATTCTAAATATGTAAATCCAGGTGCGTATCCAAGGGGGAGCGATGGGACGATAACCCCCAACCTTCAATAACTTTAGGTTAAAAATCGACAATATATTATTAAATTAGGACTTTTTTCGATAATTAAGTTATTATATATTCTCAAATATAAAATCTTAACTGTAATAATTATAATAATAATTTTGTAACATTGTAATGCTCTTTGAATAATTACATTTAGTGATATAACTTAATTAACAATTAAAAAATTGATATAGATTCTCTCATTGATCTTTACGCAAGAAAACGCAAACATCGACTAGAGTTTATTATTTAACTACGAACTATTAATTTTAGTAAGAATTTAATTTTTATTTGATATTTGATTCTATTGTTAAATAAATAATACTTATAAAAATTAAAATCATTAAATATTTTCAAATTTTAAGCATTTTTGTTACATGTTTTTACATACACCCACACACATATTTTATATATATATAAAATGCATCGATTGCCCCCCTCCCCAAAGCAAGTCACTGGATGCGTGCCTAGTAAATCTTATCCCATACATTAAACTGATTACAGTTAATGAAACATGTGAATTATTAACTAAAAACTACAAACTTTTGTTTCAGGAGTACCAAGTGGCTTATGTGATAGTAAAATCAGGAATTTCGCCCCGTCCAGGAAACTGGATTTTGGAAAGATCTCTGGATGGCAAGTCATATGATGCTTGGCAATATTATGCAGTTTCTGATGATGAGTGTTGGTCGAAATTTGGAGTCCGTCCAGCTCCTCCGAACCCAAATTATCAATCAGATACAGAAGTTCTATGCACATCATTCTTCTCAAAAATAAAACCCTTTGAATTTGGAGAGGTATATATAAATATTTTTTTATAGTTCGATTTAAAGAGATAGATTTTAGATCATGAGAATAATGTAATCTGTTGGTATACATTGCCTGTTTTGGTACTGGTATTTACATGGCCAAACAGAGTTTTGGTATATATTAATGATAACTATTTATTAAGTATTAAGAAAACATTGAATTGACTGAAACCTGGTTCAAAATTTGAAGAGTGGAGTATTTTTATATAATTCCAGACATAATAATGAGTTTTGTATGAAGGGTTGTTACTTTAAAGAAAAAGATACAATCTGTAGAGTGCCAAAAGCTAAACAATAATAAGTATTAAATCCATTTGCTTTATCTTACAAGCATTATTATTATTTCTTCTTTAAATGGAACATGATTTCAAGGCACTTATAAGATCTATATAGTACCGTATTTCTTAAATACTTCTGCTGTTACGTGATTTTACTCTTTCTTCTGTGCTCCATCTCATTGGGCTAAGTCTTCATAATTGAGAATGTTAGGATGTCTTAAGGACAGCTTTTGAAGTACAAATCATTGAATTTATTTATTCCTAATACCAATTCTTTGAACAAGGTTTTCAACAGATTTTGTTGATAACTTCTAGCTCCTACTTCAACTGATAGATAGCTGATTTCTTTCTGATAAGTATAAACACATAGATACTCGTCCTTACTGGCCTTGTACAAGTACTGCTTTTGGATATCTTCCATGCAACATTTAAGTGTAACAATATCACTGAACAAAGAGCCACAAAATGTACAAAAAGATTAGGTATAATGCAGGAACACTCATTTCAGTCACTGGTCACTTTCTTGATTAAGAGAAAACTAATCCTCATATTCTATTTATTGATATGTTTAAGAAATTTAACAGGACTCATTTGTTGCTTAGAGTTATTTCTCCTTGTTAAAGAAGTATGGCCAAACTTATAAAACGTATTTGTTTACAACAGTTTTATTTTTTTAATATTAATGTTTTAATGCATTAAGTAACTTTGTTTCACTTTGAACTAAAAAAATCACTGAATGGTAAAGTGTAGAATATTGGAATTTGGAGAGAGGGATGAGTCGGAATGAACAATCCTTTTAATAAAAATTCCATTGGATATTTTGAAAATCTGTAGTAAGATAGACGTAGAAGGAATTGAGGAGGACATGGTAAGCAGAGTTAAAAATGAAGAAATAAGAAAAACACACTATATCAAAAAAAAGGAAGACTGTCAAAGAAAAAACTTCAAAAAAACCCCCAGACAACATACAGGTAAAATGTAGAAAGCCAACAAAAAATCAGTACAAGGTATAAGAAAATCAATGAATGGCCTTAAACAAGTAGACTTTTAACATCATAAGACATTTTAATCCATATGCAGTGATATATATATATATATATATATATATATATATATATATATATATATATATATATATATATATATATGCAGTAGAACCTCTCTATTTTGTCACCTTCTGTAATTCATCACACAAATCGTAGTATAGGTGCCAGGCATCAAAAAAGGCTGATACCAGATATTAATTATTTGATTACTGAAAAAATAAACACATTCTTTGTTACTAAACATCTATTTTGCGTACACTTTAGTTTATACAAATTGTATTCCACAGTTCAGTTTTCGTTTCATTTCTTCATTTTATATTTTTCCCCTATAGTTGTTATATAAAGGGGAAATGTCTAAATCTAGTAATTATAAAACTTCAACGTTGGATGATAAGTATGACATTCTACAACGGTTACAAAAAGGCAAAAGTGAGGCTAGGCTATCATTAGAATTAAAAATTCCTAGAATAACCCTAAATGACATCAAGAAAAATGGCATCAAGAGTTCATGGTAAAAATGAAGTTCCCAATGGATATGCTAACACACAAAAAAAAACAACACCCATTCACATTCAACTTGGTGATGTAATGTTTATCTGGTTCTCACAACAATGTAGTCGAGGTATTCTATTAAGCAGCCCAATTTTAATACAGTAAGCTGTTCAAATGTATTTGGAATTAAGATTTGGCAATTTTTAGATTATACAAGGGTGGCTAAACAAATTAAAATCAAGACACGGAATTCACCAGCTTGACGTCAAGAGTAAAAAGTTAAGTACAGACTGTGAACGGTTGGTAAATTATTCAAAGAAATTTGTTGATAAAATTGAAAGTCTAAATTTGACTTGTGATTAAATATACAATTGCAATGAAGCTGGGTTAAATTGGAACGCCTTATCCTACAAAACCTTGGAATCTTCATCTGAAAGTTGTGGTCCTGGGTTTAAAGTACAGAAAGAACCAATTACCATTTTAGTGTGTGCAAAAATACCAGTGGAAGTTATAAATTACCACTGACAGTCATTGGCAAGTCTAAGAAGCCAAGGGCATTTAAAAATGTAAGTGTAGACCTGTTCCAGCAAAATACTAATCTCAAAAGAGTGAGTGGTTGACTCGTGATATTTTCACTGCATGATTTCATGAATGTTTATCCCTCAAGTTGAAAGTCATCTTAAAAGTAGAAATTTACCAGAAAAGAACCTATTGATAATAGATAATGCTCCAGCTCATCCAATTGACCTTGAAACAGCTGATGAGCATAACTGCTATGTTTCTTCCAGCAAACACTTCTTGTTTGATTCAGCCAATGAATCAATGTGTTATTAAAAGTCTAAAGCAACACTTTAAAAACATATTTTTACAAAATTTAATATTTTGTGATGCAACTACAAGAGTTTTGGAAGAAATATACGATCAAAGATGTTATATTTAGTGTTTCGCATGCATGGAATAGCATTCTACATAAAATTTGTATGCTGTGTTGGAATAAACTATGGCCTTACTGACAGGAAATTGACAAAAGTGAAACCGTTAATGATTCAAATAGCACACATTTCATTTCAGAATTAAAAGGAATATGTCAAAATATGCCTGGCGCAAATGCTTCTGTAACCAATAGCTCGTAAGCAATAGCTTACGAAGATTTAGTAGACAAGAGAAGAGATAATGGACAAGAGAAGATACTAATGATGTTGGGTACAAAATTTTAACAGATAAGGAAATCGTTGCTTATATTTTAAAAAAATACGCTTTTATTGAAGAAACTGAGGAAGAGCATAAACTTTGCACAGAAAATGCATTGTTTTATAGGGAAGTAGATGAAATGATAATGAATCATATTGGGTGTTATGAGAGACAGAAAGAAGCAGAATTGGAATTAAAATACGACAGCTTACAATACAAAAAAAAAATTTTTTTAGTACAAAAAAATGACAAAATGTTTTAAAAACTAAAAAACAAGTAGGTTTAATATACCATATCTTTTCTTGCTAGTCTTATTGTTCTTACAAGGTACTGTTTTATGTTACTTTTTATGTCTTTTATGAAAATAGAGTAACATACTGTATTTGTAATTAAAAACTACACTGCAGGCTACTAGTGTTTTTAGTGTTGTGTAACAGTGTCTTTTGAGTTTTTCAACTGACATAAATCATGTAATTAGAACATTAACTACATTACATACCTATTTACGTATTCATGTGTTATGTTTGCCCACAATTACATGTTAATTTCACGACTTCTGTAATTTGTCTTTTTCTTGAATTCGTCACCACCTTGGGTCCAGAACATGACAAATCAGAGAGGTTCTACTGTATATATAATTGGTTTTTCATTCCTTTTACTTTCAAATTCACCCATTGTTTGTATACATACGAATGAATTTTTCATTTCTCTTACTTCCAGATTCACACATCATTGGTACGAGGAAGACCTGGTATGAACACGACAAGTTTGGAATTAGCAAATTTTACTCGTGCTCGATACATTCGCTTAAGATTGCAGAAAATTAGAACGAGTGCAGATAGATCTCGTATTGATCGTTCAATAGCAAATAGATCCTTCTATTCTATTAAAGACATTACCATTGGAGGCCAATGTATCTGTTCTGGACATGCATCTAAGTGTCATCATAATGTTCAAACAGGGGTAAATAAAGTTCATTTCTATGTTGAGTTTAGTCAGCAATTGATGTAAATTTGTGTAGAGGCCTTATAATAATTGTAGTGTAGATTAGTTTAAATACAATAAAGTAAATTTTGTTATTTTAAATTTTGAGATATTTATTGTTAAAAAAACAAATATTTAAGAAATAATTCATCAGGATTTATTTTAATGCGTAACTTTAAATGGGGAAAAAATGTATTCAGTTCTCTCTTTTAATGAAAAAACTCTTTGAAAAGAGAAATATATCACAAATACATTCTTGGTTATTTTAAACATTTCCATTTGTATTTAATATTGTCTTAGAGAAGATTAAAATGATCCTTATATGAAGTACAATTGTATATATATTTAATACAATTATAAAATAACATTGTTATATTTTAATTCAAATTAATTGCTTGGTCTTCTCCTTATAGGTATAACAATAGTTCTGACAATGCAACATCTTTAACACCAAGCAACTGATTCTTGTTTTCAACTGTTTTAAAGTTATTTAATCACTTTTACATTAATTTATGATAATCCTAAATTAAAATTTTATAATTTTGTAAAGTTTTAAAGTCGTGAGAAGTGTCATAAATAATATGCAAGAACATTTACAAAGTTGTTTATTTTTTACAAAATAAAAGTAAACATGTTATTAAGATCTAAAAAAAAACTATTTTATTAAGAGTTACAACTAATCTAATAGTAAAACTCCAAAAATATCATCATATTTTTAATATTTTTATTTTATACAATTATGAAAATAAATAAGTTGTAATCAAATTGTTTTAAAGAAATTAGATAAAAATAAACTTTATTTATTTAGAACCAAGTTACTACTAAACAATAGGTATGTCTATGTGGCCTGAAATTGCTTTTATATAATTCATGTTTGACAACAATATCACCTTATATACATTTTGTTACAATTTTAACCTCTTCAGATATAAAATTATATGAAAATCAGACAAAGCATGATGTTTACCTCTGAAGAGTTAACATTGTTAACTAAATGTACAAATAGTAATAGGCTAATTAATGAATTTCAAAAAATAAGGTTTATAGGTTTTATTAAGGTTTTATAAATTTCACTATAGTCACTTGAATTTATTGATTTAATGCTGGAAGATTTTATACTAAAATGTGGTAGATTTTCACCCTTTAGTTGCTCAAAGTAGAATTTATATTTTGGATGATTTGATTTTGTTACAGTTGACATTTTCAAAAAAATTTAATTAAAAATAATAATTTGAAAAAAATTAATATAGTTTTTTATCAATTTGTAAAGTAAATAATATGCATATGTAATACTTCTTTAGGAAGCAATATGTTCTTGTGAACACAATACATGTGGCAATCATTGTGATATGTGTTGCCCCTTATACAATCAAGAACCCTTTCGTGTTGGTACAGCATTTGATGGCACTCCATGTCAGCAATGCCAGTGCTTTGGCCATGCAACTACCTGTCACTATGATCCAGAAGTAGCAGCTGCACATCTTAGTCTAAACATGCAAGGTTTATTTTCTGGAGGAGGGGTTTGCAACAATTGTTCGGTAAACAAAAAAAAGTGTATATAATTTAGATAGATTTTTGATGAATATATATATATATATATATATATATATATATATATATATATATATATATATAGATATATAAGATATATATATATATATCTTTTATATATATATATATATATATATATATATATATATATATATATATATATATAGATATATAAGATATATATATATATATATATATATATCTTTTATATATATATATATATATATATATATATATATATAAAAGATATATATATATATGTTATAGTTATGCATATATAACAAAAATTAATCAAAATATGTTTTAGTATATTTTGTGAATTGTTAAATTATAAAGAAACTAAACATTATTTTATTTTTAAAAAATTTTGCAAATTTTGTGAAACAAATTTAAGTCAAAAGTTAATATTAAAAAAATGGCATTCTCCAGAGAAACAAATAGTATCGGTTAAAAGATAAGTAATAGAAACTCCAGTTTATCTTCTCACCTTTATCATGTCATCTCAATTGAGTTGATTTGGGCACAAATAAAACAATTTGATTGTAAAATAAAACATTTAAAATTGCCCATGTTATAAATTTATATTTCAAAGCTGCGATAAAAATATGTTATTATGGTTATTTGATCATAGTTATAATTACAATGCATGTTTTGTTGTTATATTCATGTCTACAGTTTATTAAAAAAATCTAATTGAGTTTTGATAAAGAGTCATCATGGAAGTTGTATTAATTTGTTTTTTGTAAAAAAGTATTTACAAAATGATATTATTTTCTGAATAGACATTGAAAATATGCAAATCAATTATGAAACTATGAAAAATACATAGCCTAAAACACAAAGACATTATTTTACCTAGTGAATATAATGACAGTGATTATCAGAGGGAATGTATAAATCATTTATAGGCCTCATGAAAAGAAAAATTACTTTTGAATCTAAAATGTCTAAAAACTTAAAATAGAGAAAGAAGAAGAAAAGACAAAGGAGCAAGTCTACCTATAGGTAATTCATTACCAGGTACATCGTTTTTACCTGAGTTGATTGTAAAATCATCTGACACACAGCTTAAATTAAAAGTTTGGCAAGTTGTTTATTTCTTTAATAAAAACATTAAAGTTTTAAACTATGGGATAAGAGCTTAGAAATATATTATTTTTCTTATATAGGCCAATGACAGATCACAGACAACCCCGCCCCTCCAAAACACACAACGTTTCGAATTTATTTCCGAAATTCCTTTTCAAGAGCTCAAATTTTTGATTAAACAATTACAATACATAACCTACTATTTATAAAATGCATAACATATATAAAACATATTAAAATCAATAATTATAAAACTCTTAATAAATATCCATTTACAAGTCAAATTTTTTCTTATCACAATAAAACAGACAAATCACAGATACATATACTAACACATCTGTTATTAATAATAGAATCAAAATTTAAAATTTTTAAAAACACACAATCATTCTAATATAAATATATTATAATATTATATATATATATATATATATATATATATATATTCTATTCTATATATATTCTAATATATTTATATTAGAGTGATTGTGTTTTTAAAAATTTTAAATGTTGACTCTTTTATTTATAGTAGATGTGTTAGTGTATGTATCTGTGATTTGTCTGTTTTATTGTGATAAGAAAAAAATTGACTTGTAAATAGATATTTATAATTGTTGATTTTAATATGTTTTATATATGTTATGTATTTTATAAATAGTAGGTTATGTATTGTAATTGTTTGATCAAAAATTTGAGCTCTTGAAAACGAATTTAGCAAAGAAATTCGAAACGTTGAGTGTTTTGGAGGGGCGGGGTTGTCTGTGATCTGTCATTGGACTATATAAAAAAATTAATAGTTATTAACAGATATTAAATAAATATATTAAATATATTTTTATCACTCTGCTATTAAATAAATAAAAAATTAATATAATTTTACCAATTCTTAAGATAATACACTGATTAAAAATATTTTTTTATTAGAAACATACGACTGGAGTAAATTGTGAGCAGTGTGAACTAGGCTGGTATAGACCTTTAGGTGTGCGACCTGATGCTGATGAACCTTGCCTGCCTTGTGATTGTCATAGATTAGGATCAACTGGAAGTTGTGTACGTGATGATTCACAATCACATTTGGGCAAGGTTAGAAATTCAATAATATAATTAATATTTTTTTACTGATATAAAGTATGTAACACAATTAGAAATAAATTAATTGAATAAATATTCAATTTCTTAATAAAAACGTTTTAATAATGTAGTAAAATTAAAATTCTGTCGGTTCAAATTCAATAAAATCAGAATCATAAAATACTTAAGTACATGTTTTTTTAATAACTAAAATAAGATCAGTAGAAATTTCTCGCTATGATGATAATAGAGACGTGTCATACATGCTATAGACTACTCTATTATAGGAAAAGTCAGATCACTTCAATAGTTTTTCCTTGTATATACTCTATAGTTCTATATTAAAAATAATAAAATAGATAGTATTTACTGTTTTTCCACAGAGATTAACTACTTATAAAAGTGTTTTAGTCTAGTTCTTGGAGTGTAAAAGCCTATAGATGAACCAGTTTTTAATTAGAAAAAGGAAGTTATTGATAAACTATAAAAACCAGAAAAAATAAAAAGATTTTTTTTACATTGCAAAGAAGATTTTGTAATCTGTTCTGTTTACTGCTATTTACTATTAATGACCAGAGAGGTGGAGAGACAATGACTTTGGCTGCTGGTTTGCAATAACAACCAGTTCAGAGTTTCCTGTTATGGGACCATAAAAGGGTTATTGTTGGTGTGTTATGAACAGGGTCACTGTTGTGTATCCTCTTGGAAGCGAAGATCCTTAGGGTACTCTTGACGAGTGGACTCATATTGTTCCTCGGTCCATCTAGAAATTTTCTCCATTTTCCTGTAGATAGTCCACTCCAGTAGATTAGTTCGTACTCCAGTAGACTATCTAGACATTTTTAGAAATCATAGTAACCTTTGGAGAATAAGTTATATGAAGGATCCTGGTCGAAATAATTTAGATGATTCCATGTTCTTGTTCTTCTTCTTATATTGACAAATTTTGTTTAGGAAGTCCCAAATTGGTTGATTGTATTGTTACCCCTCTATGCCTCATTTCTTCAAATTGGTTTCTCCAGTGTTTTCTTTTTCGACTCCAGATAAAATTGTATAACTTATCATCCATGTCTGATCTTGTCTTGAATATGTGTACAGGTTCTCTGTATTTCAAAGAGTAATCAGTTTAGCACTAAGTTTTCTCTTTGGAAATATTTATTCTCAATCCTAACTGATGTATTTGTCTTTATCATATTATTCTCATGACCTGCCTATTTTCAGTGTATGGTTATGAAAAAGCTCTTTGAATCTTTATTGATCTAGTAAATTCTGTTGGTGAATAGTTCATTAACTCATCTAGGTACTTCTTCAGCCTTCACTGCCAAGTTAACATCAGCAGGGAGTTCAATAAGCATCTCTTAATTTGTTATTTTTAAGACTTTCAATGCTATAGGATTGTTTGTTTATTGTTAAAATCCTTGTTGCAGTAAGTCAAGATGTGTGTGTGTGTGTGTGTGTGCGTGCGCATTTGTATGTACACATAGGCGTGTTTATATATGTCCATGCACTCCTTCATGTATCATTGATAGTATGTTCTTCTAACTTGCATATAGTTTTCAATTTCAGATCAAAAATGAAAACTCTGAAGGAACATTATTATTGAATGGAAAAAATTCTAGAAAAGTATAATTTTTGTTAACAAAAACACATTTCTTAAAAAATAGAGAAATAATTAAAGAAATATTAATTATGAAATATTTAATAGATAATGTCAATACTAAAAAATAATAATAACCTATAATTTTTGTATCCACAAACTTCTTCTATTAAAATTCTCTAGTACTCTACTCGTAGCTAACATATTTTATACAATCTTTATTTTTTAGAACTACTATTATATTAAGTTCATATCTAATGTTTTATAGCATTAGATCAACGTTATGATCAACGATATCATAGTCACTGTTACTGCAGTGCCAGGCGTAAACGCCCTCCTTTACGCAGACAACCTCCTTCTATGGGCTACTAGCAGTAAAATTGCCGGGCTTGAAGAAGCACTCAATACCTCATTGATTAAACTTCATCAGTGGGCGGAAAAAAATGCAATGACCGTAAGCACTAACAAAACAGTTTTTCAGCTGTTCAGCCTCTCCACTAAAATAAATACCAGACCTGCTCTTCAATACAATGACATCTTTTTAAAAGAAGAAACCCTTATTACCTACCTGGGAATACAACTAGACAAAAAACTATAGTGGAAGCAACACGATGAAGATGCTGCCTGCAAAGGTTCTAAAAGATCTCGGATTCTGAAGAGACTGATGGCAACCAAGTGGGGTGGAAGTGAAGACATACTAAGCACTGTATACAAATCATACGTCAGACCTGTTATGGAATACGGAAGTGAAATTTTCGGAACAGCATGCAACAACACCTTATCAAAGCTCGACAAAGTCCAAAATGCTGCCTTGCGAACAATAACAGGAGCAGTCAAATCTATACCTATTAACGCTATGGAATTACAAGCTGAAATTGAACCACTGCAATGCCGAAGAGACAAAAACTGCTTGAAATTCTGGGAAAGAAACAAACGAGCTCACTCCCGCTTTTGGTCTAACTACCGACCTGCTTACCCTAGATTAAAAACGCAGCAAACACCGATTGAGCACACACTAGCCCTAGCAGAGAAGTATAACATCAACACAGGAGAACCTCTACTTTCTCAAGTACCCTTTCAAATTCACCCCAAGTTACCTTGCGCTAGCATCAACCTTCTGGGCCTGGACTCGACAAAACGAAACTCTCATATTGCTGAACTTAGGAAAGCCTTTTACCAGACTATCCATAGTCTGTACCCCCAAAACCATAGGCTGCATATATATATACAGACGGATCATCACTACCGCAAAACGACAAAACCGGTGCAGGCTTCCATTGCTATCTATTTGAGGGCTCTCTCACTGTCGGAACTCCCAGTAGCAACTTTGAGGGCGAAGTCGCAGCAGTAAAAGAAGCATGCATCAAACTTATTCAGTTAGAAAACAAAAAAAATGTAGCCTTCCTGATAGACTCACAACCCACCATAGTTGCTTTATCACAAAACTCACCTACGGATAGCAATCTCACATTAGAAACACGAGAGATCCTGAATAAATTAATTACAAACGGCTGGAACATCAAACTGCAATGGGTCTCTGAACATGTGGATGTGGCTGGAAAGGAAAGGACCGATTTCCTAGCCAAAAAGGGAACTACACTGTTACAACCGAAACTGAAAATGCCATTGTCAGCTGCTAAGGCTCCCATTGATTTGTCATTAAAACACAAAATGAAAGCTATGTACCAAGAGGCTGCCACCGGAATAACCTAGGAGAAACTATCAAAATCCGGACCGGACTACTATCCTCACCGCTTCATAGCTGTTCCAGCGTTCCGCACCCTCACCGGACATGACCTCCTGCCTGCTCACTTCCACCGTATAGGTATCCTGGACAGCCCCGAGTACCCTCTGTGCTCCTTCAATCGTTTTGATGCAGCCCATCTCCAAGCATGCCCTGCTCTGGAACATGTCAGACAACAGGTGGAAGGGCTCAGATCTGAGGAACAACTCTCTATGATTTACTGGTCAGCGTGTCACCAAATGGCAGAAATGCCAAGAGTGGACGCTGGCTAGTTAGTAAGTAAGTGTTTTTTAGCATCTAATGTGTTCTCTATACCTTGTTTTCTCTTATTGCCTAGTTTTCCCTATTTATATTGCATATAATTTTATAAAATTATATTTTACTTGTTCTTTTAAAAATATTTGTTTAAAATACTACCATAATAGTAAAAAGAAAGGGAAAAGTAAATATAAGGAGACAACCAGCAGTGTTAAGAGTTTAGTACAATAATAATTCTAGAATACAACAACATAAAAAAATAAATATGTGTTACGTACATATAAATAATACATGGATAAGAATTGCAAAAAATTGAGCTCAAATAAATTAAATACATCTTAGCAGCAATAACACTAACTGTTTATTTATGTTGATAAATGTTATGTTCTCTATGTCTTGTTTGTTTAGCCTGCAGGAACATGTGATTGCCTTATAGGGTATATAGGAGCTAAATGTAATCAGTGCACACCTGGATTTCACAATTTTCCTCACTGCGAACCTTGTCCTTGTGATGCTGATGGATCTAACCCTTCTGTGAATTGTGCTGAAAATTGCATTTGTAAGGTACATATGTATATTGTGTATTATATATATATATATATATATATATATATATATATATATATATATATATATATTACATATAATTTCTATATAATTTCTATCTAATTAGAAAGAAGTAATTTATTTAACTACTTTTTTTGTAAAAGTTGAATCTAGAATAAAAGTACAGTAAAACCTTGTTAAGTTTGCTCCCTTTTACTCAGGTCTTCGAATAACCTGAAACAGTTTGAGTAATTGTATAAAATTAAAAAAAAATTAATTCCAATCATGAGTTATGTATGAAAATTTTTGTCCATTGAGTGTATAACTAAGTTTGTTGTTAATATTATACACAGCTACTTGAGGAGTTTTTTTTCTTAAGTTTTGAAGAAGTTGAAATAGTTCAGGTTTGAATACTTGAATAAGTTTTTTTTTTTTGAAGTGCTTCAGATGTTGAAATCAGTAACATTGAAAAATGGGTAGAAGCATACAAACCTGAAATTATGGGTAATTCGCTGTAGAGTTAATTACTTTGACGCTTTCAAATAGAGAAAACAGGGATGATACACATGACAGAAATGTTGAACAGCCAGAAGTTATAAGTAAAGCATAGCATGATTTAATTAGTTGATGATATATTTAAGCAGCAAAAGACAGTTCCCTTTCACTGAGCTGCTCATGTTGATAAGGATAGTGTAGCACATAAATGCTACACAAAGTTAAAACAGCAGAAAAATACAAGCTTCATAAGAAAAGGTTGCTGCTGTTCAGATTATGCACTTGTTTATATTAAATCAATATATTGTTTAAACATTTTTACTTTTATTATGTATAATAGAAAGAAATTATTGTAAGTACAGTATAGTAAACTCTACTTTTTTATTTTTTTAATATTATCTGGTTAAATCAGATTCATTGTTGGATCGGTCATAGTCCAGGCTGATCCGACTACTACTCTTAATTATAAAAAAACTTTTACATACATTTTTTGTATATTAATAATTAAAAACAGTTAAAATTAATATTATGTATCTCAGGATATCTTACCGTCATTTATCTGATTCTGTGTTGCTAGACATTCCACTGAAAAGGCATCAATCAACAACAACCAAAAACATTTATCAGCAAAAAGAATTTTAAGTTGAGGTTTTGAGAATACTTACTTCCCTACCATAAATGCAGCTAGTTACTTATTATTCTTAGTATACAGTGGACCTGTTTATACTATCACTCAAGTCTGTCATTAGCTCCACCACCACTTATTAATTTTAAAAACTCTTCAACTCAGTCCAGTACTTTCTATTGTTGTACGGAGTTTTATATTGTTTTCTGGATATCTGTCAATGTTTGTCAATTCAACAAACATTGTGTTTAAAAGTTAAAATTTATGCTAACATGTAATTAGAACAAAATAAGTTGTCAGTAGAACAAAAATCTGAGTCTGGGCAAGGGAGTGATAATGCAGAAGGTAGCTGATTTTGATGTTATGTGGGTAACAGTAAAATACTAAAATAATTATTTGTATTGAAAAATACTTTGTATTAAGGTTTAAAAAAAGAAACTAGAAAATGATGTGACTATGAAAACAATAGTGAAACTTAGTTTGTTTAGCAACCAAAGTGTACCTATTCAAGGACCTGTTTTGCAGCAAAAAGCTTAACATTTTTGTAAATTCAGAAAAGGTTATTTGAATAAAGGTTGTTTAAAATAAGGTAAAATGAATAAAGTTAAATTAATAAATTAACAAACTAACAACTTGCCAATAATACTAAAATAATATACATGTAAAATAAATAAATAATAAAATATTATTTATAGTCAGATGCTTAGGGCTTGATTGTAGGCCATCCCTTATAAGTAACTAGTAAGCAACTAATTGCTCACTTTACAATTGTAAAGGACTGAAATACCATAGTTACACTGATTACATTAGAACAACTATGTGGATACAATCACAAAAAAACTGTGACCATCGATGTCACTAAGTTCAGTGCACACTATTGAGTAGCATGTGATCCAACTCAGATGATCGCAACACACAATTAAGATGTAACAACGATAAAAATTAGGCTAAGAACTAAATGGCAGCTGATTAGTTGGTTATAAGAAATAGCAGCACACCCACAATTTCGTTAAGGGGGCCAAGGAGATAAAAAACAGGAGGGTGGGACATCAACTCGGTTGTAATAGAACTTCAAGATAATGTCATTAAGACAATGATTATAGTTCCCTCCATAAGCTAACATATAAGGATATGGGTAACTGAATTTTCAAAATGATAAAAAAAATTATTTATTATTTTTTTGATTTATTAATTTCAAATATCTAATGCTGAAAGTAATGTTATTCTTTGTCAATACACTGTTGCTGCGAGTATCTGTCCCAGAATTCTTAGACAGTGTTTATAAACTTCCACTTTGAGATAACCACTAAAGAAAGAACTTGCACAGACTTAAATCTGGTCGTGGTTCAAAAAATTATTAAATAATGTTTGCATACTGTTTGTAATTGACGGTAACTACATGGAAAATAAGGTCCATTGATGTTTTTAACACTGATTGTATACACAGTGATCACTGTGGCAAGCATCACTGAATAAATGTGTCTGTGTGTGTGTGTCTTGGGAAAGGTTTAAATCAGGTTTTCAAAGGCCTTTGATCAATTATGACGGTCCTGTTGTGACAGATCTCAAACAATAACCAGTTTATAGGGCAGAAATTAAAGGTTTTTGTAGAAACTCCAAAGAACAGTTTGGCTAGAAAGTACAAGCAAAGACATATGATTGAGACTGAAACACTGTCTTTCTTATGTGCTCAGTATTTTCAGAAGCTTTAAATAACCTCTGTGTTCCATCTTTTTCACAACACTACCACATCCTTGAAAGTTCCTAACCAATAACAGGATTGATTCACTGTCAGGTACACTGTTTTAAGGGGAGAGTTGATATCAAGTACTTACAGCACTCTGTGTTGCAACGATATACAGGTTTTGAAAAGATCAGTTTCAACAGCAGAAGCACTTTTTTTTCACCATGCCACAGTGACACCAACAAACAGTGATTCCAACAAAAATTCCCACTGGCACAGTATCCTCAGAGGTCATCCCCCACTCTTCCATTTTCATTTCATCTACCAACTTAAAATTAGAGATAATTCTCTGCCCCATCTTTTATTTACAAAACTGGAAGTTAGAGAAATAAATTACACAAAATAAATATCATGGCCTTTCAAAACAATATAACAATTCTATAGGTGTTGGCAATCAAATAATGGAATAATTATCACATTTTAGCTACTTGTGACTCAATTTGGTAATGAATATGTTTATGATATGAATGAGAAGCTGAATAAACTTTGGGTAAGATATGGAGCTGTATGCAAGACGAATCATTATTAACATTATTGAAAGTTAACATAGATATAAAAGCTTGAAAAAAGGGGGAAATGGTATAAAAGGATAAAAGGGTTACCAAGAAAATAATGGTTGTAATTTTGTAAAAATGAAGCAAGCAATAATGCCTTATACCTTAATGGAAGATGTATGATCTATTAAAATTAAGGCTACAATGTTCAAATAAAAATTAAGTTTTTGAAGGAACAATGTTTCAGCTAAGAGACTATTTAGATAATGTTTAATTTGATAAATACATTTTTTGTATTTTTCCAGAAAAATGTAGAAGGTGAACATTGCAATTACTGTAAACCAGGATACTTTTTCTTAGATCGGGATAATCCTGATGGCTGCACAGAATGCTACTGCTCTGGTGTGTCCAAAAATTGTATTGAAGCTTCTGGTTATAGACTGCATGAAGTTAGTACAATTTGTTCATTTATTAAAATTTATAAGAAGTAACTTATTACAAAGGTGTTATTGTTTTATTGTCAAATATTCATATCATGTCTAGTACAATAACAGTTCTAATTAGATAATAATACAATTTTTCAGTATTTACACAAGGAAATAACAAATATTAAAAATTGAAACATTATAACAGAAATAAGTCTTTAAAAATAATATAAATATAATTTTAAAAACTTTAAATATTAAAATGTACAACAACTAGCAAATCCAAGAATACAACTTGGTTAGCCCAATGTGGATATCTAATTAGATTTGTGCTGCACCACTCAGCTGGTCGAATTAATTCCTCACATCAATTGAGTTGTACTCTTATTTCGCTACAAAAATACTGTTATCAATAAAGAACTAAATATTATATATTTTATATAATATGCATATATATATATATATATATATATATATATAATAGGCTACCACTTTTATTTTCCACTTCATATGTACACAAAAATACACTAAATAAAAAAATAATAACAGTAATACAACACACAAAGAAACATAAGCTACTGAATGACACCAAGTAAAAATTATACTGAATGAAAAAGTCCATTTGACATAAAAACTGATAAAAGGTTCTGTCATGTTTAGAAGTTTGGAAAGGAAAACAACACTGAACTTTTACTAATGGGCTATAAATATCTATTCTTATCTATGCAGTAATTTTTGAGAGGTGTTAAATATTCCTTAGATAGCTCAGATGTCTAGTCTTGTAAGTGACACAGCAGAAAATAAACTTTCTTGAAGCAAATAAACAACACAACATTTATGAGAGCTAGGCTGGGCTGTATGCCTGCTAACATTTTGTTTAGCACAAACTGGGAGGCATCAGTGAAACATAATGGGTTAAAAGCATCACATCCTCCTACAGAAAAACTAACTAGTAAGCTCTGTTTTAAAAAAAAGTTTCATTTCGAAATTACAGTTGAAATAATTTAGTACCCATTGTCATCATGACTAACACTACGGGAAAAAATATTTTCAAAAACTAGAAAATCATTTAAAATTAGAAAACAAAAGAATCTCGCATTATTTATAGCCTTATTTGATGAGGTAAATAACTACCCAAAACTTCAAATATTTTTGTAAATTACAAAGATTCAATCTCAGCATCTATCAATATATGCCAGGCGCGTATCCAGAGACTTGCTTTGGGGGAGGGCGATCGATGCATTGTATATATATATATATATATATATATATATATATATATATATATATATATATATAATGTGTGGGTGTGGGTGTGGGTGTGGGTGTGGGTGTGCGCGTGTGCGCGCGTGCGTGTATGTAAAAACATAGGACAGAAAAAGTTCTTTCTACGCTTGCGTTAGAAATCGGTAACGTGATAAAGATTCGTAACAAATTAGACTTTTTAATAAATAATTATTCCAGTTTCGATAACACTTATGGCTAGAGAATATTATTAATTTCATAATAAGCTATTATTTTAAAAATGGTTTATTAATTAATATAAGTCGTTATTCTTCCAACACGAACAATTCCGGAGTCAACTGCGAATATTACGCTTGCAAAATTACGTATTGTAAATCATATGTTCGAGACTAAGCTTCACTAGTCTGTTGTTAAAACGTTTAGACGTTTACGAGGGTATGCCGAGGAAACTCGTCACATTTTCAAATTAAAATTTTATTTTTTATTTACAATAAAAGACGAATTAACTTAAGTAAAAGTCTAATTTAATAGAAAGTCCTAATTTAATAATATATTGTCAATTTTTAACCCAAAGTTCTTGAGGGTTGGGGGGGGCGATCACCCCATCGCCCCCCCCTTGGATGTTCGCCTGATATATGCACATACATGATCCTTAAGAGCTTAACTTTTATTAAAATTTATTATAATATTAAATTTAATATGAAATAAGTTACTGTAAAAAATTTAATTGTAATTATTATACACAGGTTTGAATTAAATTTAGTACGTGTTACATAACCTTTCAGCAAATTTCAATTTTCTAAATTAATTACATCAAACTAAAATTAATAATTTACTTATTAAGTTAATTTTAATAATAACTTGAAAAGGTGGCAAATATTTTACAGGGAAAGTACTTTGCTAAATTGTAATATATTATTTTTTTTTGTAATAATAAATTAATTTCTTACATAACTGCATTTTTATTTTATAGGTAAATACACTTGCCAATTGGTTAGTGAGTGACTTGACAGTAACACGTACTGTGCTACCATCTGTAGATCCTGACACTAAATTGTTGTCAGTAGGAAACTATGAATTACCAGGAGTGGAAACATACTATTGGCTAGCACCAGAAAGCTACAGAGGAAATAAATTAACAAGTTATGGAGCTACATTAACATTCAGAGTTAGCTGGGTTATAATGAGAGGAGATACAAGTGGAAAACCAACATCAGGACCGGATGTCGTCCTTGTGGTAAATATATGTGAATTGTAGAATTAAGAAAACAGTGTTATTTAGTAGCGGAGTATTAATAGCTTAACAAACACAGGGGAAAGTTTTTTAAGAGTCTCTTAACATTTTATAAGAAATTTTTTGAGTACTTAATGAAAAATACCAATATATTACATCAAGTTTATATTGATAACTATAATTGTTACTTAATAATTTTCTGTTCAAGTAATTTTATTTGGGCTTATATCATCCATGTCGACTAAGAGTAAATTTGTACATATGGTATTTTCAAATATAGGCTAAATGTACAAGGCAGTATACCCTTGACCAGAATAGCTTATATGTAAGAATAGCTTGTATAGTATGCATGTCTTCCGCTAGACTTGGATAGGACAACACGTTGCTAGTTCAATGCCACTTGGTTGTCGACCTGGCTTGATTTGTTCACACAAGTTATTGTTTGGCTAGCGCTGTTTTGTTTTCTATGATGGCAAGCTTAAGTGCAATTTTGTTTTCTACTCAGTAAAATTGCTGCTGAAAGTGTTTTAATGTTTAAAACCGTTTACAACGACATGCCATATGGGAAATACAAGTTTATGAGTGGTTTAAAAATGGTAACATGTCGATTGATGACACTCTAGAGATCCATCAGCTGCCCAAATAAATAAAAATGTTGAAAAAATTTTGAAAGCTTTTGCTCAAAAACCATAGAAGACAATTTGTCAACTGTCAGGAAGTAGTGGGTTATCTTGGAGCTTAGTTCATCGAATTTTAATGGAAGATTAAGGAATAAAAAGGGTTGCTGCCAAGTTTGTTCCTCGAGCTCTGACTGACAACGTAAAAGAACATTGGGTTGAAGCAACAGCTTGAAACTGATCCAGATTTTCTATCAAAGAACACCTTACTGGAAGGGTTACTTCTAGTAACCATTCTTTCTTACTGGAAAGACTTACTGGTTATAAGTCAAGATGCTATGGTTACAACCCAGAAATAAACCAACAGTCAAGTCAATGAAAAACATCATTGTCACCCTGTCCAAAAAAAGGGTGTCAAATCAAACATCAAAAACAATGCTGATTGGCATTTTTGTTGCCAAGTATGTTTTCCTAGGTCAGATTGTTAATCAAACCATTTATTTGGAAGTTTTAAGAAGACTGTGCAATAGTGTTGGTCAAAAAATACCTGATTTGTGGCAGACAGGAGACTGGCTTTCCCACTATGACAACACATACACATATAACCATGTCTCTTACACAGTTTTTTGCTAAAATGATGTGTTTGGGGTGCTTCACAGACCTTACTTACCTTACCTGGCTCCATACGACTTTTTCTTGTTCCCACACAACAAAGGAGACATGAAAGAACACCAATTTGACAACATGAAAGAGGAGGAGCTGTAAACCATTTCTAAGGATGACTACAAAAAATGTTTCAAACCGTGAAAGCACCAGTGAGACAAATGTATTAGTTTTAATGGTGACTATTTTTAAGGGAATAAAATTGTTCTCATAAAAAAATATTCTTTAAAATATTTTTACTTTATGTTTATCGAAGTACTACCCCTGCTTCTACAAATTTTGCTCCAAGGCTCATATTACAATTAAAAACATTTTTGTAAGGTATTTATCGATGGTGCCGTAAGCATCTTCATTGAATTTTCCATTATCTTTTCTGAATCCATAAAATGTATTCTATAAATTTCATTTATAACAGATAGAATCTAATAATATAGGTAAAACCCTTAGCCACAAAAAATTACAATACCTTTATCTACATTTTTATAACATAGTTTATAACTTACCATTATCAGAAAGATTTAAATATTTAGCTAGCTAACAGTACTACCAAACTATTTATTTTTAGCTTGTAACTATATTAAAGATTTTGGTTTTTGTGTTTATGTTAGAATTATGATAGTTAATGACCTACTTAGCTTTGGATTTATGATTATATATATTTAAAAATATGCTGGTGCTAAATAAGATGAATGAGGAGGCTGGTAGCTTAAGGTATGACTGCCAATTATTATTTAGAAACTAAGATTTTTTGGAGCATTGTTATGTAACAATAACCAATAATTTTATGCTTTATTTTAAGTAGATATTATCAGATTGTGCTTCGTATCTGCTCCACCATAAGATTGCTCTGTGTAATGTTCTTTATCAATAATTTGGGATAGAGGAATAAATTCATTTGAACAAGACCTTGTAATTGAAATACAGTAGACCCTTAATAAGTCAGACTAACTGGGATCGTGGCTCATCCGTGTTATTAAAAATCCGGGTTAGTCGGAGACTAAGGAAAAATTAAAAGAAGGCATTGTACTTAAAGAAAAATTCCTTTATATTTATCGAACAAAGAGTATTACGTACAGTATATGAACATATGTATTGTATATACAAATAAACTCACTGTGATTCATTTTTTGGCAAATAAATCTGCCAATTTTGACTGCTTTAATTTTGTGATCCATTTTCTTGCTGTGCGATCTAGTAGTCTTTTCAGCACAAGAAGCACAAAACATTATGTTCATTATTTTGTGTATCTGAAGGTCTTTTATTGTTATGTTAGATTTTTTATGTAGGCTTATGTACTGTACTTATTGGATTTTTGTTACTTCTTATTTATTGTTTTTTATTGTATTTCAAAATCCTTTCGGGTTATCCGGAGATCTCAGTTAACGGGGTCCAACTTATCGAGGTTCTACTGTAAACCACAAACCATACTTTCTCCCTGATTTTATCAAAAAGAAATGAAAAGTATTGCCATTCTTTGGTAATGCATTTCATTGAATTAAGTTGGCTGAAGTTGATCAGTATTATGCTTTTTCCAATTCCTCGAAGTACTTCAGATAGAAATTTAAGAACAAAAAAAAACAGATTTAATTAAATTTGATATGGATGTACTCTTATTATGACAGATTTTTAAAATCTAATGGACAAAGAAACAATTTTCTTAGAAACAACATATAAAAATAATTTTTCTATTAGCAAATTAAATTATGATCAGGAAGCCTGGTACCATCTTCCATGAAACCCCACAAACAGAAATTTCTCTTTCATTAAACTCTTACTTTCTTATCCAAGAACTCTAAACCAATTCATACACATTAATTTTATTTTTGTATGAATTTGTTTTCACAAATTTTAAACAGCTATTATTTTCAGGGTAATAATGGATATAGAATTGGTTATGGAGAGAGCTGGTATCATCAAAACAACATGAGTGTTACTGTACAGCTAGTTGAGAATGGATGGTATGAGTTGAAAGATGACAGATCTGGTAAAGGCATAACCAGAGCTGAGTTGCTTAATATACTTTCTGATATAAAGTACCTTTTAGTAAGAGCTAAATTTCACACAGATCAAGTAGAAGGAAGGTCAGTATTGGACTTTAAGATAAAGTTTATAAATAGTTTAATTAATAAAAATAATGTAAGAAAAAATAAATTGTCATATACTCTACTCGATTAAAGTATTAATTGGTAAAAATACATCAATAACAAATTCTTTGTAAAGCAGAGGGTAATCATATTATACAATGATCTCTCATTATTCAAGGGTTACATTCATCGAACTTACTGCGAGTAGTAAAACCACAAATACTGAATCCAACTGTACATGGAAAGCAGATGGTTACGTTCCACATGAAAAATACCAACATTATTTACAGCTATACTGTATACTTATAATACACTATGGTATATTTATGTACTACATAATTACATATATATGTTTTATTGTTTAATTATGTTTACCTTCAATCCGAAACGCACGCAAATTCTATTAAATAGTGTTCCCATATACAGAGACACACATATTTTCATTGTTGAACACTATCCACTAAATTTGTAAACACCTAATTTTAGACAAATAATCTTTAAAATGCTATTAATTTGTTTTAAAAAAACCTGTTAATTAATTTTGTGCACAATTTTTTTCTAGGTATTTACAGATTCTGTATGTGACAATAGTGCTTCTTTCTGCTCTCAATTTCATTAATGAGTGCAGACAACTGTTTCCCTAAACACAGAATTTCACTGACAGATTTTAATGCCAACTTCAGCGATACATTTTTTATGATTTCTTTGTCTTTGTTATCCGAGATAGACACAGACTCTGTAATTAGTCCTCCCAACTCTTCTTCCATCAAATCCTTGATTCAAAAGATTGTCAACATCTTCACTGTTAATGTCTTCAAATTCTTCACTGTTAATTCCATGTTCTGTTGATACAATATCAGTAACAAGGTTGTGAGTAGCTGTCGTGACGTCATCCTGGTTAACACAGTTTTACTACAGTTTTCTTACTACAGTTTCTTCCAACATGCACACACTGATGAGGGTTTGAGTTCGCCCAACGATTATTTTAGAAATGCAATTTGTAATATATTTTTTCCAGCATTGACTCAATGTTGAAGTTTTGCTATTTCCATGGCATTTAAAAATTCTCTGAAAGTACTGGTTAGTCTCAAAATAAGCTTGAAAATAAAAGTACTTTACCCATTTACCCATTTTATTGGTTTTTGTAATGTTTTATAAGTATAAGAAATTTCATTGTATTTTTGTTTATTTATAAACTATTGTTATTAATACTGACAATTTTAATTTTGTACTTATGTATTGTATGCCGATGACAATACCGATGACTGCATTGAAACGTTGCCTGTTTAAATAAATAGTAGTATCTGATTAGCAAATCAACTGCATTTGTTTAAACAATAAAACCCTAAAACTTCTTTATAAATAAAGAGTCATGTGAGTGGTTACATGGATTATTATTATAATCAAGCAAAATATAAAATTTGATGCTTCTGCTTTGGGCTTTGTCGCATAAGTGACAGAAGTGATCTATTGTCAATGCCAAGTCACAGCAAAAATTTACTTTTGGATTAGAATAAGTAATATATATATATATATATATATATATATATCGTGATATTTCACTTTGTCCATTATTTTTCCGTTGCACTGACTTTATGAAGTTATTATTATTAGTTGTAATTAATTTTTCCATCACTAAGTGCAATAATTTTACCTTATGTCACATAAGGGGGTGGAAAAAAGTATTTACAAGTAATAATAATAACTTCATAACGTCAGTGCAACGAAAAAATAATGAACGACGTGAAATATCACGATGTTAACACCAACCAAGGTAAACAAGAATGATTCGACAATGGTCAAGTGACCGAAAGGTACCTCATCACATAAGGTAAAATTATTGCACTTAGTGGTGGAAAAAATTATTTACAAGTAATAATAATAATTTCATAAAGTCAGTTCAACGGAAAAATAATGTACGTGAAATATCACAATATATATATATATATATATATATATATGATGGGCAATTGAGCATAAAATAATGGAATTGTTGTAAATCTATAGGCAAGGGACTGTGCGCAGTAATTTAAAAAAAAGCAAGCATTCAAATTCATCAGAAAATTATAGTGAGAAACAGCCCTTACACTATAGACATTAAGATCAAACTTGACAAAATGATCCGTGTCAGTAACTTCTACAACAGAATTAGTGCAAATACTAAAAGTTTACATCTTTATGAAAGCGGCTTGTTTTAAACCATGGTGTTGTGAATGCAATAATATAATACTCTATGACAATCCTCTATGGAAAAAAAAAAGAAAAAGAACATTATATAAATTAACAGATGATTTGTAATTGTTTTAGTTTTTCTCAGTTTTTTGTTTTAGAGTTTTGTTTTAAGAAAGATGTGAAGTAATAAATAGTGTTTAAATATGAAATAAGTTTTATTACCAGCATAATTATATAAATATGACGAGTGTTCCGCCTGTAGCGGCAGTGTCAAAAGTTTATAGAAATAACACATGGTACCCAAGACTGGTCATGACTGATGGCTGCTCTAATGATGTATTAAGGGGTTAAATGGTCCTATTCTGGATATTACCATAATTATCAATCACAACAATGTAACTTGTAGTGCCAGCCTTTAATTATAAAACATTTAGGTATAAATATTATCCTTTCTCTATAAAATATTAATATGGTCCCTTTTTTTCAGTTTAGTCTCAGTTTGTTTAGAAACTGGAGTAGAGGGAACTAGTGGAACAGCTATAGGCTATCTGGAACAGTGCATTTGTCCACCAGGATACAAAGGCTTATCTTGCGAGCTGTGTGACTTTGGATATGCAAGAATACTCCCAGATAGTTCAGCTTTACAACAACATGCTGTTTGTTCAAAGTGTAACTGTCATGGACATGCTGAGTCCTGTGATCCAACAACTGGCCAATGTGGGGTTGGTATTCATCAATTGTTTTATCCTTAAAATAATAATAATAACAATAATAATTGTCTTAATAAAGACAGGAGGAAAAAATGAAATTTAAAAAATAAGGATGGCTTTTGTAATTTCTAGAATTACATGTAATAATTTACATTTATAGATTTATATATATTTTTTCTTATAAATCCAATTTTCAAAAAGGAAATGTAATTTTGTTAATAGATGATTTCTTTTTCTATATACGAAGTGTGTAAATTAAGTAGTGAGACTGATTATATAAATTCTTTTTATTCAAATAAAATTACAATTCTATATTGTCACCCTCAAAATAACTTCCTTCTGAAGCCACACAGCGCTGGAGACGGTTCTTCCACTCCTCATAGCAGTGCTGGAACTCTGATACTGGAATAACTTTCAGCTGGTCGGACAACCATTTGAATGTTTTCGATTGTCCCAAAATGAGTTCCCTTGAGATGAAATTTCAGTTTCAAGAAGAGGAAAAAATCACATGGACTTAAGTCAGGCGAATAAGGAGGCTGGGGAGCCACAGGAATTTTTTTACTGGCCAAAAACTCGATGTCCTTTTGGTCTTGCGAAAGGTTTTTTAGAACCATTTTTACACAGATTTTTCTCATCTCCAATTCATTAATCAAAATCTGATGAACGAGGGTGTGAGTCAAATTTAACTCTTCCCCGATCATTCTGACAGTCAACTGACGATCTGAACGCACAAGATCCCGGATTCTGTCGACATTTTCATGGGTTCTTGAATATGAAAGCCTTCCGCTTTGTGGTTCATCTTCAATCATTTCTCTTCCTTCTGAAAATGCCTTAAACCACCAAAAAATCTGGGCTCTCGACAAAACACTATCTCCATAGGCTTTCTGAAGCTTAGCAAGAGTTTCCGTTGCACTGTGCCCAAGCCTGAAGCAAAACCTGATAGCACACCGTTGTTCGACACTGATGTCACTCATTTTTAAAACGCACTAAAAAAACCTTTCTCATAAAAAAAATTCACTACGTGCAGTGAAATAACTCTAGAATCTTCAAACGTGCACTGGACGTGTATCAGATGTTTATATTCCCTACCCCGCATGCGCTGCGTCTTCAGTATTGCCAGATCGAACACTAGAAAATCAGTCTCATTACTTAATTTACACACCTCGTATGTGTTCTTAATAAAACCATTCACACACATACACATGTAAGCGAGCATGCACCCACGCACAGACACATACTGCAGCGGGTAAATCCATGTGTAATAATTTTAAATTAAAATTTAGTCAGATTTATCATCTAAAGTAAATCACAGTTTATCACTACTTCAAAAGACTTTTTATAAAATTAAGTTAATTAAAATAAATACATGTTCTTAAATTAATTTTTTGTTTAATTAAAAAAACTCAGTATACATTACACAAACAAAAAGGGAATGTAAATTTTGACAGATATGAAATTATTATAATTTGTTGAAAAGTAAATTTTAAGTTACAAATTGACTTATTTTATTTTAAAATAAATTCATATCTAGCAATCTAAAGTTCGATAAATTAGATTATAAATTATGAACTAGACATAAATTGGACTATGAAAAAAATAATAATTATTTTTTTTGTATTAAAAAGGAATTAAAAAATGTTATAGTCTAGATGTGTGTCCATAAAAGGAATGCTGTAAGATTCCGTTTTTGCAAGCTGCAAGATGCATTAACATGCAGGAACATATTTTATTTATTCTTGTATTCACTTATCACTTACACTTTAAAGTATTTACACAAGATTCTTACAAGGTATATCTGGTACAAAATGACCTCTAAGTTTTAGCCAAACCAAATCGAATTGTTTTTTTCTCTATTTCAGGAATAATAATTTTTGTGAGATTTGATTTTGCGGTATAAGTATTTAGAAACCAGGTCCTTTGATCAGATCATTTTTTTTACCACAGAGCGGCTATCAAGGTCCACATGGTCTGTGATAACACACACACACACACACACACACACACACACACACACACACACACACATGTGCACACACACAGACACAACACACACAGACATAACACACACAGCCACAACACAAACACACACTCATAGACACACAAAGACACAACACACACACACACACACACACACACACACATACACAGGAAGAGAGAGAGAGAGAGAGATCTGTGACTATAACACCTTTGTAGTTTTACATTATAGATTTTATGCTTATTATACCTTTTTCTTTGCATAAAAGAATAAAGATTTTTAAATATTAATTTTCAAACAAATTCTGTTTGATACTCTGTAAGTTTGAAAAATAAGTTAAAATAACCTTTAATTAAATCAATTGTATCATAAGTTAATTCAATTTAGAAACACAAAATTATAAAATTGTGTATGTAAAATGTAGGAATGTGAACATCATACAGTTGGATTAAACTGTGAACACTGTGCTCATGGATATTATGGAGATGCCCAACAAGAAACACCAAGTGATTGCAAACGTTGTGCATGTCCTTTAGAAGATCCTGAGAACAACTTCAGCCCAAGCTGTGAAGTGGATGAAGATGGAGAGGATTACATATGCACACAATGTCCTCAAGGCTATCAAGGCAGGCACTGTGAAGAGTTAGTATCTACTCATTTTATTAAAATTTGATAAATATCAAACATCATTTGATACTTTCTACTCATATTTAGCATTATCTCAGAGATGTATGATAACTGGTACTATGGTCTTTATTAAATAACAATAAAATCATAGTTCTCTTTTATCTTGTATATGCTTAAAATTATTGTTTTTTTTTTTGCTCAACTTTGTTTTGAACAGCTCAAAACAATTGTGTAAATATAAACTTTATATTTTTATAAAAGTGAATATTTCAAAATTAATAAATGTTTTTACTACCTGCTATTATCAAAGTTGATCTAATAATTAAAAAAAAAAAAATACTTTGGTCACAGTTGGTAATTTTATATATAACTAGTATAGCTTTTTAACTTCAATATTAGAACAATTTTAGGGGATTTTAAATAAACAAATATTTGAAAAATGTAGTAACAAAATTGTTTTTTTTCAATTTCTAAGCAAAAGGTCTTTAATTCAAAGACCTTTAATAAGATAATTGATATTGTTAATTAAATAAAATTATCTACAATCCATTAAAAACATGTTTGTAACAATGTATGTACAATTTTGGATAATGATGAAATTAATTAATTATGTCAAAATTGAAATTTAGTAACAGCAGTCCTATACACAACATTTAATGGTTTTAATGTATTTGATTGGTGAAGAAATGACTTCTGACTTCTAATAAGTTGGACTAGTGGTTTAATCCCTGTTGAGGGCAGTTATGGCCTAAATGTACCTTCCATTTTAAGCCAAACAAGAAAGATTCTTTGATTATTCAAATATTGTGGCAGGTCTTGTTTGGGGACTGTTTAATCACAAATAACAAAACTGTATACCGTTCATTGAATTGTAATTCTTTTATAATTGTGTAGAAGGAATTCAAGTAAAAACTAACAGGTAATGTTTAAGATGTGCTCCTGGTTACTTCGGGAATCCTCTAGAGATAGGATCCAAATGCAAGAAGTGCGACTGCAATGAAGGACCTTGTGATCCTTTAACTGGGCAATGTCTAAGTTGTCGAGGCAACACTGAAGGCTGGCGCTGTGAGAGATGTAAGCCAGCACATTATGGGGACCCGAAGCTGTTTGATTGCAGATGTAAGTAGTTTCAAACGTTTACCATTTGTTAAACTGTTTTAACGTAACAGTTGGTTAAATATAACAGGATTTTTTAAAACTGCTGTTGTAAAAAGCTGTTATTTAGCAACTTTAATTTTAGAATTGAAAATAGGAGAAATACCTAAATTTCCAAAGAACCACTCACATTTAATTAGTAGTGTAAGATCTACTTAGACCAACAACAATGAATAAATGAATAAATTAAATTAAAAGTTGTGCTTATTTAAATTAAATACAACTTGAATATAGTTATCAAACCTGGCGATATCTTCTTATAGATTGGTCCAGGTTAGTTCACCAGGTAGACAGATAAAGCTTTTTTCTTGAATAAGCATGAATTCAATAGAAAACCTACCTAGCGAGGCTACCCTGGTTCATGTATGAACAGTGCAGGCCTTAGCTTTTAGAATTAGGTTGGGCAAGATTTATTTTTAGGCTCTTGTAAAGGTAAAGTAATTGAAATAGGTTTACCATTATTAAAATGTATATGCAACAGTAGAAGTCATATTCTGCTCACACCTCGTATTTTTGCGCTCATCATTGTGAAAAATGATATCATGATACACATTTGTATGGTGTTCTGCAGTTTCTATCATTCCCATCCTCGTGTATCTCTTCGTTGCATGGCAAAACTTGTATGCACTAGTATCGAAAATAACTATTAAAAGATTAAGGTGAAAATAAACAACTTTTTCATATTTTGTAACTTATTTCACTGTTATAGATCAGTTTTTCTCTCATTGGATTCTGATGCGAGTCTAATCACACCGCGATTCTAATAAAAAATAAATTTTTAATGATTCAAACAAATTTAAAAGAAAAACACAGCTCAAAGTCCAAATTTTTACATACAAGATTGTTTTTGCAGAAGAAAATAAAAAATTCAGAACTTTTATTCATGTCTTCTCTCTATTTCATATAAATTTTTGCCTAATTTTTTTAGATCCAACGAATATCTTTTGAAGAAATTTTCTATAATTATGAAAACACTTTACAGTCTCTGAATGGTCAGTGCCCTCAGGTGCCGCCAGAGCTTAATGAATATAAACACGTGAGTTTTACTTTGACAATGTAATTCCACAACATTATTTAATAACTTGAATATGATTGGAAGAGTGAAAATTACTTGAAAGAAGAGAGTAGCAGTTGAATTTTCCCTATTTTATATTAATTTCTAAACAATTCTAAAATAAAATTTGGTTTCTAAAGACTAAAACATTTTGATAACAGGTTTTTTTTATTGTGTTGAAAAAGTAAATAATTCTAATTGAAACTGTTGACAATGGGACACATCTCCCGAAACGGCCGCCCTCAACAAAGTAAGTGCTACTATAGGCAAGTTTTTAAAACATTTAAAAGTGTTTAGTGATTACTAGTAGCTCACGTGAAGATGGAATCAACAAATGTTTCTTTTTTAGTAAAGCGCAAACTCAATTTTCATTTAATGATAAATATTGCTATAATCTTAATATTTTAATTGGTAATTCATTTCAGGGAGTGTAGCACACTTTTAAAGACTTACATTTTTTATGTTTCACACTCAGTAATCATAATCTTCAAAGCACTTGAAAATAAAAATGTTAAATTAGGAAAAAGTATTAAACAGAAATGTTGTTAATAGTTTTGTTTTTATTTTAGTATGTGACTGCAATGAAATAGGATCCACCAAAACTGATGACTGTGACTCTAATACAGGACAATGTTTGTGTAAGAACAAATTCACTGGTAGAGCATGTGACCAATGTCAAGTAAGTTGCCCTCTTTTGGTTACTATAAATGCAATAGTTTTTAAAGTAACTAAAATTTATTGAAATACGGTGAATTGATTCAAGTATCTGCTTTAATTCAAACAATTATTTTCAGAGGAATTGAACAAAATAATTATATGTTTTAAAACTATTTTTACTTATTAATTTTTCATTTTAACGAGATTGATTACTAGAGCAGGTTTCAAAGTTCAGGTTTTTCAGCAATCAGGTGAAAATAGTATTTTTAGTTGTAAACTAAATTTTTTAAAAAATTTCACTTTTTTTATTAACTTGGCAAAAAAACCACTAAACATACACGTTTCGTGCTAGGTCAGTGCATTAATCAATGCTGCGAATTACAGTTAGAGTAATTCTAAAAAACCTCAAGATGTACAACACAAAAAATGCAAGTTAAAAAAAATGTTTTATATTTAATGTCTTTTAGATCACTAAGATAAAGATATTAAATATTAATTACATTTAATTCAATATTGAATTGAATTTTTATTTAATATTTTTAATTGATTACCTAATTATTACTGGAGTTATTTTATAATAACCAATAAACTGACTGAATTGTATTAGGATAATTTATAACTGCTAGTTTAATTTTACAAAAATTTAAAAAAGTATTATTATTATTTGTTTTACTAGGCTGGTCTAGGAAATGTAACAGCTGGTTGTGTTTCCTGTCAATGTGACCCCACTGGGTCTACCTCCAGCTTGTGTGATCCTATAAGTGGCCAATGTTCATGTCTGCCTGGAGTGGGAGGTGCAAGATGCCAGATTTGTCTTCCATTGCATTATGATTTCTCCAGCAATGGTTGCAAACGTAAGAATTTTATTTTGTAATTTGTCAAAGAGGGTGTATGAATATCCAGCATATAAGTCAAGAGGTGTTTGGAAAAATTTAACACTTTGCTGCCATGATGATCATATCTATGCATGTTACAATCTATTTATTATTGAGCTGCCACAACGCCTTATAATTGGCAGAATTATAAATTTTGGCAGGAATTATTATTTTAGCTTTTTTCTCTTTAAAGATTATAAGTTGTTTTCAGTAAACGTCGCTCAAATATAAATAAATATGTAGAAGTAGGGTGTCAATCATATCTGGCTGGTAAGGCATTTTTTAACTGTTAATTAGCATTTAAAAAAATACTACTGGGAAAGTTGGGTTTAGAAAATCCTGAACTATCCCTAAATTTTCTGCCAAAGAAGCTGGTGTAGTGGTTTTATGAAATGACATAACATACTTCTGTAATAAAAAACCAAAATTGCAAAAAAAACTAATTTTCATAGATTTGTTATAAACTATTGTAAAAAACAAGACTATGAGCTGACATTTTAAATATGGTCAAAACATTGTTATAGGCTCACAAAGGCACAAAAAAGCCTATGACAATGGTAGTAACTGAGAAAGTCACTTGTGTACTTGTACATAGTTTTAAATTTTTAGAAATAACTTTTTCTATTACTTGCACATATAAAATAACCTTTATAATGCCATTATTTTGTTTGTATAAATATTAACAAGTGTAAAAGTTGAAAAAAGATATAAAAAATTCCAAGGTTTTCAATTCTACAAAAGATAACATATCAAGAGCATGGATAATAGTTTTAATTTACTACATAATCTTTTCCTTCATTTTATTTTGAAACAGTTATATAGAAAATATATTTTTTGGTATATGTTATACTTTTTTAACAATATATCTTTCACGATACCTGTATCACTATAGGATTTCAGCATTATCCATTCTATGGTTACAAGACTATACCCTAGGTCTCTTTCTTATGTATCTTATGTGTTTCAGATAAGTACATCAGTGTGTTTTTCAGTTACTCTAAGTAACCTAATTTTTAAAATTTCAATTTTATAGACCTGGCATATTAAATAATCCGTGTTTTAAAATTTTTTTTCCTGAAACCTCCACCTATGTGCTGGCATATTTGGTATTTATTTTTTAAAATCTGAAATAATCACTTCATTTTATTTTTTTAATTAGTAAAATTGATATAGCAATTATTATCTGATTATTAACAATTATTGTTTCCAATAGAATGTGAGTGCAATGAACTAGGAACCCTCAGTCAGGAATGTGACATCGACACTGGACAGTGTAATTGCATAGACCATGTTATAGGCAGAGCTTGTGATACATGTCAGGTAACACTACTTTTTTTATTAAGCTCTAAATGCAAGAATTAATTTTTTTAATAATATAATTGGTTGTAGCTATATAATTTTTATGGGAATGAATCTGGGTGTTATATTCAAGTTAGTATAACATTAATTAGTTTAATATGTTTACAAATATATATATATATTCTTGATATTTTACGTTATCCATTGTTTTTCCGTTGCACTGACTTTATGAAGTTAATATTTTACTATTGTAAGTAATTTTATCCACCATTAAGTGCAATGATTTTACCTTGTGTGATGAGGCACCTTTCGGTCACTTTCACTGAGTCGACAATGGTCAAGTGACCGAAAGGTGCCTCATCACACAAGGTAAAATCATTGCACTTAATGGTGGATAAAATTACTTACAATAGTAAAATATTAACTTCATATATATATATATTCCAAGGTGAATTAATTTAGAAAAATAATAAAATACTTGGATTCTAAGCTATGGGGCCATACCTAAATTACCTAACACCACAAGGGGGAAAGGGGTTACACATCATTTTGGAACGGAGAGGGATGTGCAGTAGCTTTAAATAACTTGAAATTTCACTTTTGACTACATTAAAATCTCTTTTATTTAATAAATAAATCAGCCTCATTTTAACTTTTGAGTAAATAAAATGTACTTAATATTAATAATGAACTACAAATCTATTTACAGCAAAACATGTATTTAAACTACTCTATTAAACCTCCTAATTATGAGTGTTATTGGAAAAAAAATCTGAGGAATTGTAACTGTAAGCTCAGTATCACCATAGTACTCAGTACAACGATCAGAGGGTGCCCAAACATGTACTATGGTCAGGCCTTCCAAGAGAAATTTCGGGGCCCTGGGCAAACATGAGTACGGGCTCCAGGGCAAACACGAGTAAGGGCCCCTTCATTACATCCAACAAGGGCCTTTACAACCCTGTATTTTACTTGACATTAAAAGTAAATTATTGTTTACGTTTTAAAACCAACTAGGCCTACTGAATCTAATCTGTGTATATTCAGTTTTTTAAAATAAACTGCTGTTCGTTTACAGCAACTAGACATTGCATTTTCTGAACATTTAATTTAATGAGTATTACTTTCCCATTGAAAGCAAGATTGGCAAAGGAAAGTTAGAAGTATTAGTGTTCAAGCGATCTCACAGACTAGTAGTGAAACAGTGCAAATGCTTGTACATGGACAAAACCATAAGCAGTTATAATTTTGACAAATACTATTTAACTCTCAATTTGAAGATAAAATGAAGACAAGATAGGCAAAGGAAAGTTAGAAGTATTAGTGTTCAAGCCATCTCACAGACTAGTAGTGAAATAGTGCAAATGCTTGTACATGGACAAAACCATAAGCAGTTATAATTTTGACAAATACTATTTAACTCTAGAATAATACTGTGGATGTGTAGCCACTTAGAGGTACAGCCGAGTAAAGTGTACTCAATCCTGAACTTTCATGTTCTAAACTGATTTGTTTTTCAGAAATATTTTTTAAACAAAAAAAAATTGGTTTTATTAGTCTCTCTATTTTGATATATAATATAAAGCTGTTATAGAAACATTAATAATTATTTAGAAGAAATATTTAAGAAGTAATTGTATTGAAGACTGTTTATTACTTTTAAAACATTTTGCATACCCTTATATAATTTACGCCACTCTCTCCTCTTCTTTCTTTCCATTTATAATTTTAATTATTTCATCTGATACAACATGTGGCTCCAAAGTAACAAGACTTTTATTTTAACTCACTCAAATTTTATTATTTTACAACTTTACTTTTATCCCCTTCAATATACTCCCCTCCCCTATCCATCCATATTCGAATTTTCCATTGTTCAAAATGGTGTTTCAAGTCATTATCCGAAAGGTTGTTTATGGGCTCCATCTCTTTTTCTTCACTGTGCCAACAGTATGAAAACTTGTTCCTTTTAAGGCTTACTTCACTTTTGAGAACACAAAAAATTCACACAGAGCAAGATCAGGTGAGTGGAGTGGATTCTCCAATACAGGAATACAATGCTTGGCCAAAAATTATTCCACAACCAGTGTACTGTGAGCTGGAGCATTGTCTTGATGCAGATACACGATTTGGTTTTCTACAACTCACAGAGGGTAACAAAACCTCAAGATAGTACTATTTATTCACTATCTACCACTCAGTAACCCAATTTATGTATATGACTCCATGGATGTTGGAACAAACAATCATCACGGTCTTGAACTTTGATTTTGACATTTGAGCTTCCTTCAGTTGTTGTGAATTTGGACTCTTCCAATGTATTGATTGGCACTTAGTTTCTGGGTCATAGATAAAAAACCATGATTCATCACATGTAATGACTCTCTCCAGTTTAGAACCCTTCTTCATGTTTTTCAAGGTGTCAGAGCATGAGTGTGTTAAATTTCTAATTGTGAGTGTTTTTGTTTATTAGTTAGGTTTTTTAGCAGGATTTTGGCACACACTTTTCTCATGTTGAAATGTTCATGTAAAATTTGTCGAACGGACACCTTATCTATATATACAGTTTCTACCAATGCACGAATAATCAACAGGTGATCTTGACGGATAATGTTTCCAATTTTTTAAATATTTTCATCTGTTTTCGAAGTTGATGGCCATCCTGAGCGTGGATCATCTTCAACATCTTCTCTTCCTTCTTCAAAAGGTTGATACCACTCAAAACCCATACACGTCTCATACATTCTCCCCCATACACTTGTTGTAAGAGAGAATGGGTATCTGTGGCAGATTTACCAAGTTTCACTAAGAATTTCAAGCTCCTCAATTTAAACCATACCATTTTTCCAACGAACGGGAAAACACAGAGCATCACTAACGAAGGCTGTATCCCGACTGAGCTGTGCCATTTAACCAGATGGGATGTAGAGGGTGGATGTCAGGGAACACAACTATTTCATTGGTGTCCTTGAGACTTGCACAGCATGTCCCATAGAGAGCCAATCTCGTTACTTTATAGCCACACCTTGTATATTATCCTCAATAATTTCTAGGTCTTCTGGTTTCTGTAGGCTCTATTTTGTTAAAAGTTGTTAAATAAATAAAATAAAGGCCAAGGCTATACATCAGCCTTCTTTTGTAGGAAAGAGTGATGACTGGAATATATTTATGGATGTAGGAAACCATATTTACAAGTTCCCATAGAATGTTGGAACTTCATCATAATATAATAGAACTATCTAGTAAATTAAAATGTTATTAACATCGTTGTATTAGCTTGTTGTATTCATCTTTAATTTACTAATTAAATCATAAGTAATTATTTGAATATCTAAGTAAAAACTATTATTTTACTAGCACAAGTATTTCGAAAAAAATGTTTCATTGAGGAAGCGAACCCGCTACTCAGTAGCGAGTTGCGAGTTTACTTCATCAATAACACAATTGTTTTAAATTGTATCAACAAGTAAGAGAATAGTTTTCACTTAGTTA
Source organism: Prosapia bicincta (assembly GCA_036971475.1). NCBI lineage: Eukaryota > Metazoa > Arthropoda > Insecta > Hemiptera > Cercopidae > Prosapia > Prosapia bicincta. The sequence goes on along the minus strand of JBAIZL010000001.1, from coordinate 45,511,418 downwards.
CTCAAATAATTATTTATGAAATGTTATTGTGATTAACTGTTCAGTGAGATATAATCATTCCAGTACAACATGAAGGTAAAAACTAAAGAAATATGCAGAGCTTTACACAACTCTCAGACAAAATGTGTATAAATTTCATTTGCTTATTAATGAAGTTTTATTGTATACATAATTCGTTATAAAAAAATTCGCCTCAATTAACCATGATTTTCATTTATCCATCCACTATTAATCCAGATAATCCAGGTTTTACTGGCCATCAAAAATACTATATTCAATGAAACAAAGAAAATTGTATATGTAATTAAATATGAAATCTGATTTATAGATGTTGAAAATACTTTTAAAAAAGAAATGAAAGATTTTATTTTTTTTCAAAATAGAGAGAATTTTGTCTGTAATGCTTTTGCATTCCATCTTTGATCTTTGTAATAATCATAATTTACATGGATAACCTCACTAGTGTCATTTACTTTAGTTGTACAGAACTAAACTGGTTTATAACGAGATTGATCATTTCATAAACAATAAATATTTTATACTTAAACCACAGGATAGCTGGTGGGGACTTATGGCAGGGCCTGGAATGTCTCTCTGCCGTCCATGTAATTGTGATGTTATTGGAGCCATTAACTCTAGCTGTGATTCTGAAACAGGGCATTGCACGTGTAAGCCTGGAGTTGGAGGAAAAACTTGTGACAGTTGCATGGAACTATTCTATGGGTTTTCCCCTTATGGATGCTCAGGTAAGACAATATGTATATTTCAAGTTGGTTTTTCTTTTCCATAACTTATACTATTCATATTTCTATGTTTTAATAAAGTTTTCATTTCATGATGAAAGTTAAACTGAAATAATTAAAAACTGATTGGTAAAGTTTTGTTCTAATTAAAGAAATTCTTACTACACCTACTTTTTATATCCCTCTCATGCCTCTTTCTTTCCCAGGCAGCCCTTTTAAAAATGTAGTTATGTTTCTTTCTTTCCTCAGTCTTTTTCTCTTATTTATAGTATTTTTAATAGTATCATTTTTATTTACTTGTGAATATTTTTTGCCACAATTTTACTTTCTTTATTTTTCATATTGTGTACTTATTTAGTGTTACAACACTATTTTTGTTTTCTAAAATGTAAATATCTCCATCTATATAACATATTGATCCAAACAAATAAAAAATTACAATCTTAATATATATTGCTGAAAAATTTATTCTTCCTCCCACTCTTTAAACAAAATAATAGTCAATAACTTTCACAACCCATTTCAGATCCCTGGCTATATATGTACTACATACTCAGTATCCATTGAGTTATATTTTACTACAAAAATATTCTCATTTATATATATATATATATATATATATATATATATATATATATATATATATATATATATATATATATATATTTCACGTTGTCCATTATATACTGTTGCACTGACTTTATAAAGTCATTATTGTTAATTGTAAACGATTGTTCCACCACTAAGTGCAATTAATTTTTACCTTCTCTGATGAGGTACCTTTCGGCCACTTGACCATTGTCGAATCATAGTGAATCGACAATGGTCAAGTGACCGAAAGGTGCCTCATTACAAAAGGTAAAAATTAATTTCACTTAATGCTGGAACAATTGTTTACAATTAACAATAATAACTTTATTTATATTTAGAAATTTTTGGACTGGATAGGAGACTGACAGACTTACCTAGTGGCAATAGTCCAAAACTGCAATTTCTTGGAAATAAATAAATAGACACACAAAAACATATCACACTAATGAAATATTTCAATTATACAATGATCTTTTTCAATCAAAAAAGAAAAAAACTGAAGTGAACCACAGATGCGTATAAAAGATTAAATATCCAAATGTCACAGATGCACAGATTTATAGTTTATAATGTAGTACTATATGTTTTTTGTATAAATATTGATTAATTTAAACCAGATATTAATAGTCTGACCGAAGGAAGGTAAATAGAGTTGCTAAAAATGGTAGAAGTTAGGGAGAAGGTGAAAGGAGTTATCTAATGTTGAGGTTAGGAGGATCTCTAGATTTGGTGTATTACTGGTATGACAACTCCCATCTTCTCAATTTGGAAGGGTTGCAATTAGGGGGGTGGGCCTTAATTATTTTGGTGGTATAACAATTATTGAAAGATATGATGTTGTGACTAACAGTGTGTTGAAAATCTTCTAAATAAGAGACTAATAATTGCTTAAATATTTCATCTTCATTAAGTAGAAAATAGTTAACCATAGCTTATATTGAAACTTGAAATACACAATCCTACACAAACGATGAAAAATGATATGATGCTACTATTTTAAGTGATTGTAACAAACTGTTACAACTGTGACAGTTGTTAAAAAAATGAATGAAAACATCTAATGAACGTTATAAAACTGAAATCCTGAAGATAGATCCACATTCTATATACTTTTTAAGATGATAATCATATAATTTGGATAAAAAGCGGTTATTAATACTTTTACAAATAAAACGAAACAGCATGTCACAAGTTCACTCAGGATGGCATAACTGCACTGGAAATAAACTACAGTGTAGCCAAACCACTAGACAAAAAATTTGCAATTAATTCGGGCTGCAAGTAAAAAGTTTCACAATCATGGCAGTATTCTAAACATTTCCAAATCAATCTGATGTATTAAAAAAGCATTGAGAAAAACTATCACAATTGTAACTCAGGTCTGAAAGGTTTTGGGTGGTACTTTGAAGTATCTTTAATAATTAAAGTCTTTCTTACTATATGTGAAAGGACATATTTTTTTATCTACATGAAGTATGAGTAATAGATATACTCGTACCCGTTTCTTTGTAAGATACAGGTGTTACAATAAGCAATAATTTCAGGGAAAACTCATGTTAAAAAAGGTTTTACAAAATCACCATCATGTACAAATTTTTATTTAAGATTGAATTTAATCTTCAGTCATTCTTCATTAATAACTTTTACTCATTTTATATTGCCTTGTTTATATTATTATTTTTAATTGTTTCAGAATGTGATAAATGTGACAAGAAAGGACATATTTGTGATCCAGACACTGGACGTTGTGTGTGTCCTCCATTCACACAAGGTGATGATTGTCAAGAATGTCAGCTAAACACTTGGGGATATCAGGCAAAAAAAGGATGTAAGGTACTAAATATGTACTAATTCAAAGTATTTAGATTGAAGGTAAACTAACTTTTATTCACTCACTACTGCAAGTAGAATGGGTCTACCTTCAAGTGAACTTCGGTAGCCAAATGTTGATAATTTTCCCCTAATTCCAGTTCACACTCATACCTTCTGTCAGATCTGATTCCGTTATTGTGTAAAACTGTACACATTTTTCTCAGACACTTTTTTTTAATGCACTAAACCCTCATTGCTACTATCAATGTCACAACACTCACTTTAACTCTCCCAATTTCCTGTAATGTTATGTTCTTACAGGGGATCAATAAATTCTAAGAATATGTTAGCGTAACTAACTATTTATTAATTTACACACTTTTGTGGAGCACAAGTTTGGAGCACTGTATAAGGCAGAGTGTGTGAAAGATATCCTGAATGAAGATTACTAGTTTTTCAGGAAGCTACTTATTTTCTATCTCAGAGTAGTTTATTCATCCACTACTGATAAAAAGTTGAGTAGGTTCCAAGTACACTGCCCTTTTTCAATGTAACAGGAAGCCATTCATATTCATTAGGCATGCTCAGTATTTTTCCTCCAGTTATGAAAAGTATTATTGTGACTACAACACCATTGCCGAGGCTCTCATCATTTTAGGTCAATTCTAGTTGTATATGTGGATGCATAGGAATGTTCCCATCTGTTGTAGCTCTGATTATCAACTGGCTCTGAGGGGAACCAGTGTTCTTTTTTCTAATAAGATTACTAATGTTTTCTCCTCGCAATTAGTCAGAACTTTTTTTCCTAAGTCAACTTTAACTCTGTATTTGGCCTTGATATCTTTCTCCAGTATCACCTCCTCATCAATACTGGCCACTAATATCCAATAACAGTCCATAGTGGCTATGCCACTGGTGAAATCTTCTTACTGTGGAAAACAGCATCTGGGTGTATCATGGTCATAGTCGGACCAGTATCTATGAGCAGATTTCTTGGTCGTTCATCTACCCTGCCGTCTTCACATAGACTATTCAAACTTCCTTTAAATAATCCAACCCTAATGCATGTATGTAAAGCTTTTGATAGTAGATTGACCATTGTCTCTTCCCATTTATCCTTCTTTTCCTGTTGCCCTTCTCTGACCAACAGGCCTGATGTTTTTCTTCCTTCATTTTAAATTCTAAATTGGCAGATAATGTCATATCTATTACACTGGAGTTGTCAGCTAATTTACTATAATTGCAAAGTTAATTATTTAAATTACTTGAGCTATCTTCCAAACAACCTATTATACTATAACATTTATAAATATTTACAAGTGTTTTATTGAAAACTAGTAGCTCACGTTGAAGATGGAATCAACAAAAACCTATTTTACATTCTAAATGGTTAGAATTTTTTTAACTTATCCGGTAATTTATTCTCTCAAGTAACTGAATTTTTCATTAATTTATTCTCTAAGACAATGGCACTTTCCATTAATTTATTTTCTAAAAACGTTAAATTTTCCATTAAATCTTTCCAAAGCAGTTGAAATTTCAATTGGGGTTTTCTTTAAATTTTGTAGTATTTTACCCAATTTATTGCTGGCACAAACCACGTCTCAAGATCTTCTCCTGCTACACTTGACAACATTGTTATGTTCTTACAGGATTTCAATAAATTCTAAGGCAATGTTAGACTAACTATTTATTAATTTATACATTTAATGGCTATTATTTAGACCCATAACATTTATGATGCGTTCAAACACTGTATTAATTAGGTCTGCTAATAACTAATGAGTTTGCTAACAGTGTAACAGTCCATTTACACTTAACTTGCACTAAACCGTCACTGTCTATTACTAAATACTTTTAGTCTATTCACTACATCACAAAGTACTGCTTCTTTTCAATTAACAAAACCTTTATATCTTGATTTGTCTATTCTAGTAAGTTCTATTTGGTGCCTTTGTTAGTAAGGTTCTAGAACTTTGTATTTACTGTGTTTGCCCAAGAGCGACTTGCCGCTTCCACTAATTCGTATTTGTTTACTGGAAGGTATTGGCTGCATTACGAGACAGCATACTGTTGTGTCTGCTAAAGCATGAAAGGACTTGTACTTGTCAAGTCGTATGCCATAAATCATAGACTTTGCCAGTTACAATAATTTTTATTTACATGTTTTAACATTTGTTAAATGTATATTTTGAAAATCATTGATGAATACATTGCCTTTTTCTGACTCTCTACCTACTTTAAATTCTACAGAAGTTGTTTATCTTACATTTATCCTTATGAAAAAATTCTTATTACAAATATGCAATTGCATTACTCTAAATATAAATATAACATTTTGCTTTTCAAACACAAATTATAATGAAAGTGTTAATAAAATTTGTATATGTAATTAAAATGTAACTGCCAATTGTATAGTTTTGGTAGCAAAACTAAAGAAAGAAAATGAAAATAGGGTAGTTCAAATCATTAGCGGTTACACTAAAACGTCCGGAAGACCACCCACGCTTTGTTGGAGCAGTATGGGGTCTGCTTTATTAATAAGAAAAAAAACACTGAATTTAAATTTAACACTAAACGTTAATTAAAAGAAATAGTTCAATTTTATGAGTGAAGTTAAGCCTACGCCACTTACCATTCCAAGTTATACAGGGTAGTTGAAGAGGTGATGATGCGGGTTTTCCCAGGCCTGGGTTAAGTCCTGAAGTGATGGACCGTAGCTTGCGAAGAATGGCATAAAACTAAAACTCATTTAAAATTAATTGAAAGTTAAAAGCACTTCAAATAGTCACAACAGAAAAGCTTTAATCAACACTTGATAGTTCACCCACGAGGTTAAAGAGTTAATTGTCTGAGGTGTAATGAAATACCACGCGGCTAACCTAACAAATTACACTTGTATAAGGAAAGCGGTTTAAAACAGTTTTATCGCGGCTAAAATCGTTAATTCATAGTTAGAACGCATCTAAAACATTAACTGAACATAATCAGTAAGCGGGGTAATAATCAGACGCGGTTTAAACCCGATGTAATCGGCTAAAACACTTGAATAGAAACCAGGAATGCCGCACTAGAAAGCCATGTTGCAAGAAGTGTGTGTAACTTGAGAGAAGACGGAAATGCTAGCAACAGGTAACTAAATCAGATAATTAGTCTAAAGCCATAGATGAATAGTCTAGATTCATCTGGTGACTGGATCGTAAAACCTACTTGTTTGAAGTAAAAGGATCCTAGATTCTGGTCGGCAATGAAAGTCTAGTAGGCGGTGGAACTTGAACTGTGATAAACACCAGCTGATTGCTAGGTTATACGAACTAATGAGAATTGTAAACAAACGTGGTCTGTTGAAAGTGAGGTTAAGGATCCTGTACTTAACATACCGCCCACCAAAACGAATGTTTTTAATCCGCCAGGTGGGTAGGGGCGAAGAACCACTAAAGCACCGGAAACCGAGGGTGCCGAAGAGAAAAAAGTGGCAGGGAAAACGAAGAAAACCAAAAGAAACAAAAGGGGCAAGAGCGCCGAAGAAAGAACCTGTAGGAAAGCGGTGAAGAACTAATGATGAAGCGGAAAGCCGACGAGCTTGTTGACTGGTCTCTTCAGTTGTCCATGTGCAGTCTTGACAGTAGCTACCCTATCGACGTGGTCTGTTCCTGGATGCAATTTGAGGATCCGACCCATAGGCCAATGAAGAGGGTTCGAATGTTCACCAGTTATGAAGACGATTTGATTCTCCTTGAGTGGCGCCGAGTCCTTATTCCACTTGTGCCGTTGAATTTGTGTGTGTAGGTATTGGGTGGACCAAGTTTTCCAGAAGCGGTTGGACATTTGCTGAAAAGGTGGCGGTTGCTAAAAGGGGTGATTTCGTGGAGGCTGATGAACTCTCCCGCCCACCATGAGCATTCCGGAGGCGTCGACTAAAGGGCGAAGAGACTCGGTGATATGGTTGACTCTTCTAACAGAACCACTGGTGGTTTTAACCTTGCGCAAGTCCTTGTAGCGTTGAGTGTCTTTAACGGTGCGGATGACTTCTTTCCTTTCCATGGGTCGACGTGCAGCGGTGTAACGAGCGTCTAATCTTGTAGTGAAGGCGCGAGGTTGACGACATAGATGGTCTGGAAGCGATCCTGAGATAATCCATCCGAAGAAAGTGTTTAGGGCAGCAGGTTGACCTTTGATTATGGTCTGTGGTTCATTAATAAGACTGCGGTTAAATACGTCAGATCCAAGAATTAAGTCAATTTGGGCAGGAGTGTCAAAGTGAGGGTCAGCAAGTTGGAGATGACTGTAACGTGCGTGTATACTGGGTGATAGTGCGATTGATGGAAGAGGGTCAGTGATGTGAGGTAGTACTGCAGCTTCGACATCGAGTTTGAAATTTGAGGCATACCTAGAAAATATTTGTAGGGACACATATTCTGATATATGTGTGGTTTGAGAAGCGACCCCGACAAGAGAAACATTTGATTTCCTAGTAGGTAAGCTCAACATTGCGGTTGCGGGTTTTGTTATGACAGACACTTGACTGCCTGGGTCAATGATTGCCCGAAGGATATGCGGATTTCCAAAGTGATCATTTACAATGACTTGAGCGGTGCCTAATAAGGCAGAAGCGACGTTAGTTTTATCGGCGCTGGCGAGAGGTTTTCCATTGGTAGTTGAATGATTGCAGTCATTGGCTGAGTTTGGGTGTCGATGCGTGGACGGTCGCTGGGGCGAAGCTGAGTTAGAGTCATGTAACAAGGAGTGATGATTACCGTTGCAATGTTTACAAGTCTTGAGTGACTTGCATTTGTTTTGGTAGTGGGTGCCGAAACAATTAAAACAGCGCTGCATATGTCGTATAGACTCGCGACGTTCCTGAGCTTTTAGTTTGAGAAAGTCTGGACAACAAAAGATATTGTGAATGGCTGAACAATAGAAACACTGTGCTGCGGACGGATCGTTACGAGGCGGGTTGGTAGGTCGGATAGGCAAGCGCGGTCTGGGTAAATTTTGTCTAACAAGCGGTGATGGTTGTGGTGCGGGTGCTCTTCGGTTGAATTGGATGCGTTGGCTTATCACTGGTGGTCGCAAAGGCGGCGGTTGAGTCCTGGCGGTGTGGTGCATAGTACTGCGGTGATGACCTTCATTCAGCTGTGCGGCTTCATCTGCGTAGTCGGCGGGGTTACTTGTAGTGGCTGCGGTAGTCGAGATCAGCGTCATGAGTTTAGTGGGGCATTCGAGCGGCGGTGTTGGACTCTCAGGAGGTGTATTACTCAAGTCAGGTTCGTTGACAGAGGAGACCGATAGTTGGGGTTGTTGGCTTGTGCTAGCTGCGGTTGAAGTCGAAGGCTGGTTGAGCAATTCCATTGCCCTAGCTTGTTCAGTTACAAAATCATTCAAGCTGCGGTAAGTAGGCATAGTGTTGGTGCCTAGCCTGGTTTCAAAATTAAGACGAGTCTTCGGATCTAAATTATTAACTGCCATTTGGAACAACAGAAAATCTGCCAAGTCTGGTAAGTTAATGGCCTTCAAGGCACATACTGCATTAGAGTGTGCGGTTAGAAAGCGGTTGAGTTCTGAGTGCGAAGCGGTTTGCATTGATTTGAACTCTTGAATCTGTTTGAAGTAATGATCGGCTAGCCTGCGTGGGTTGGCATAGCGGTTTCTTAGAGCGTTGTAAGCTATTGCATAATTATTGTCTGAAATTGTTAAGCCGGTAATGATTGCTAAGGCATCGCCTTTTAAAGTTGATTTTAAGTACTGAAATTTTTGTACTGCGGTCAGATTTGCATTAGAGTGGATCATAGAGTCAAACATAGTGATAAAGTCTGTCCATTCACTGTTATTGCCTGAGAAAGTGGGTACTTGTAGGCTTGGCAGACTGATGCAATTATTTGTGAGGTTAGCCGGTGAAATTTCCTTTTCTTCAGATTTTATAATGCCTGGACATTTAGCCAGGATGGGCAAATACAAAAGTTGAAATTTGGCTTTCAATTGAAAAGCCTTTTCTGCGGTTTCAGCGACTTCATGCTCAAAACTTTTTTCCATATATTCGTATGTGTCAATAAAGTTGCCGTGGATGCGTCGGATTTCGCTAATGAGACCTGTAAGGATATCATTTCCAGTAATTATGTTAATAACCTGTTCCAGGTCCTCAATGATATTATTTAATTTTGACAAATAATAATCAGTATTAATTGCCATTTTTTACTAGAATTCAAAATAAAATTAGTTAAGGAAATTTTTAAGATGAATTTTGCAGTGAACTGTATCCTATGGTTTATTTGATTCAAATTATCCGGCCCGTGTTGACCATGTATAGTTTTGGTAGCAAAACTAAAGAAAGAAAATGAAAATAGGGTAGTTCAAATCATTAGCGGTTACACTAAAACGTCCGGAAGACCACCCACGCTTTGTTGGAGCAGTATGGGGTCTGCTTTATTAATAAGAAAAAAAACACTGAATTTAAATTTAACACTAAACGTTAATTAAAAGAAATAGTTCAATTTTATGAGTGAAGTTAAGCCTACGCCACTTACCATTCCAAGTTATACAGGGTAGTTGAAGAGGTGATGATGCGGGTTTTCCCAGGCCTGGGTTAAGTCCTGAAGTGATGGACCGTAGCTTGCGAAGAATGGCATAAAACTAAAACTCATTTAAAATTAATTGAAAGTTAAAAGCACTTCAAATAGTCACAACAGAAAAGCTTTAATCAACACTTGATAGTTCACCCACGAGGTTAAAGAGTTAATTGTCTGCGGTGTAATGAAATACCACGCGGCTAACCTAACAAATTACACTTGTATAAGGAAAGCGGTTTAAAACAGTTTTATCGCGGCTAAAATCGTTAATTCATAGTTAGAACGCATCTAAAACATTAACTGAACATAATCAGTAAGCGGGGTAATAATCAGACGCGGTTTAAACCCGATGTAATCGGCTAAAACACTTGAATAGAAACCAGGAATGCCGCACTAGAAAGCCATGTTGCAAGAAGTGTGTGTAACTTGAGAGAAGACGGAAATGCTAGCAACAGGTAACTAAATCAGATAATTAGTCTAAAGCCATAGATGAATAGTCTAGATTCATCTGGTGACTGGATCGTAAAACCTACTTGTTTGAAGTAAAAGGATCCTAGATTCTGGTCGGCAATGAAAGTCTAGTAGGCGGTGGAACTTGAACTGTGATAAACACCAGCTGATTGCTAGGTTATACGAACTAATGAGAATTGTAAACAAACGTGGTCTGTTGAAAGTGAGGTTAAGGATCCTGTACTTAACAGCCAATAAATAACAAACTAGTTGGAGCTTTGTGTTTTTATTCCAGAAATAAAAACCATATGTGAATTATAGTGGTTAGAATGATGGTCACCAGGCCTGGCTACATTTATTTCAGTAATATTGATGTGGGTGATTATCTAATCTCTACTGAAGTTCTAGGGTTCCAGGATTTATGTTAATGAATAATAAAGCTGATAAACTTGAAAACAATGTTTACAGACACTAAACACTACTACAAATAAAGTAAATAAGGAAAAGAAGTACGAGCTTAATTCACAGTACTGGCATGCCACAAGCATAAACTAATAGCCAGTATTACTACAGACAAATTATAAAGTTGATACAACTAGTGACATAACCTCAAATACTCTTATTGAGTGGCTATGCCGCATTGAAGCTTCTAGTAATGTGGAGCAGATCCGGTCATTGTCGACCTGGTAGACAGTGGGAATACTAGCCATGTCACTGGTCACCGACCTATAGTAAATGAGTTAATGTGCTGCTAACCCTAATTCCTAGACACTAAGTGTGCAGAATGGAGTTGCCCCACTCACTGCAGAATATTTAAACATTATATTTATAAACCTAACAAATAAATGTAACAAGTAGTTTTGGGAAAGAACTATTATCAGCTACATTCATTACAAAAATTATCACTTCAAAAATATTTATTGGTCGTCACTTACATCTTATTTTCTCTTTGGTTAATATATGAAAAACTCAATTTGGTTAATATATGTTAAAGTTTATCATTATTACTATTAAGAATATACTTTAAATGTTTTGAGCACCAAACAGAAGGAATTTTTAATTTACAAAAGGCTTCAAAAGAACTCAGTTTATAACAAACCTTACAAACAAAATTACAAGAAACAATAGTTTAGGGAAAATATACAGTTCTTAATTTAAAAAACTGTGACTACTTTTATTATTTGAAATAGAATTCCTTTGACACTTAACAAAGATAATTTGAATAAATCCTTGCACAAGGTATTTCACATTTTTTATATAAGATTTTTTTATACATAACTTAATTTGGTTTCACTTAAAATTTATTTATTTAGGTGGTAAATTTAGGGTAAAATTAATATTTAATCAATTACTTCAGGATTTAATTTTAGTGAAAGAGTATACATACAGCTTACAACACCTTAAGATTTTAACTATTAGGAATCTATGAGATCACCTACAAGTAGCTGTCAACAGCAACTTATCAACTTTCAATTAAATATTTTTTACTTAGATAACTTCTAATAAAATATTTGTTTACCAAGAATTATGATTTAAAAAGTTCTAGTTTACAAATAAAATTAATTTATATGTTTTACCTTGGAAAACATTTTCATTTTTAACCCTGCAGAGGTTGCGTGAAAAATAAAACGTGAGGAGTCGCACACGGTGGATGTTATTAATATTAAAAAAAATACTGAACAATATTTTATTTCTAAAATACAAATATCGTAAATAAATATATTGTATTTACTTAAGCTTTATTGGTTTTAATTGTGATATTAATGCACTAAATAATTTTAAATAATAATTTAAGATTTAACAAATTTATTGTTTGAAAAAATTACAAGACTTTAGATGAATTGTCATATTATACGGACTCTTTTACAAAGACTTATCTATAATAATATATTCAGAGAACTAATTTCTGAATAAGAAAATGTACTGGATGTTTACAATAGCTATAATGTGAAAGAACCAATTTAAAAACAAAATGTGTTGAATTTTTAGGTATATTTATCATAAAATTACTATTATATTGACGAAATGAAACTGTAAAAATTTATGATTTTAAATAAAGAGTTACATACAATATGTCTAAGCACCTGAGGGTTATAGAAATGAAATTCCTTATAGTTCCTCATCTGATTGATGCCCTAGGTTGGTGCAGTCTTGACAAGAAGGTACAGTGTGTTCCCTGCAGATGAATCTACGACAGCTGTTGCACCAAGTTTTTTATTTCCTGTTTTGTCTCCAGTTACATAGACCGCATCGTCCTTCACGTGCATTTTCTTCAATATTTCGCCCCTTTGGCTGTAGGCCCAGCATCTCTTCAATGTTATTTTTAGCTGACGTGGAGGTTCGCCCCGTCCATGACGTTGAAGCATGTAACCACGGCATAGCTCAGTAGCCAGTTGTTTGAGGTAGCATCGCCAGACTATATTGAAGTCCCCTTTAGCATGTTTGTACACAATGAAAGAGTTCACTCCAATGGTATTAAGTAGGCCAAGAAACACTGTCAGGGGCCATCGATTGCTGCATCATGCAGATGAATATCCGGCCTTGTACTCATAAACAATGTCTACTCCCTCTTTTATTGAATTATAAAATGTTATGATATAAGGTTTATTTTTCTCTCCAGATTTGGGATCAATTTCATCATTATTATGCATGGTTGAGATGAGAATAACTTATTTATTATTTTTTTTGGGCAGTAGGACAGTAATGTTTGATTCCCTTTAAACCCAAAAACGCTTGAGGTTACAGGTCGATTTTTTGTACTGATGAATTCCTTTGGAATGTGTGGTTTGTTTTTCCGCAAAGTTCCTACAAGAGTCAATTTATGCACCTTTAGCAGATGTTCGGCAAGTGGTATTGAAGTACACCAATTATCGATTGTAATATTCCTTGATGTACCACTGATAGGTTGAACAAGTCTGTCAACAACATCAATACCAGAATTGTTTACTAGATATGCGCCTGCTGACTGTTTACCAACATATACCTCCATGTTGAGGGTATAAAAGGTTTTTGCACTGGTCATTGCAAAGATTTTGATACCATACTTTGCAGGTTTATTTTTGATGTACTGCCTAAACCTGCATCTTCCTCTAAACGATTCTAGCATTTCATCATTGTAAGGTATTCACTTACAGAAAAGTTTGCAGTACATTTGGCAACAATCCCATCAAAAATATCATGAACAGGTGCTAATTTGTCTGTCTGTAATCTCTGGCCCCTCGTTTGGGCATTATCGAACCTTAAAGCTTTGATCAGGAATTTTAATCGTCAAAGATTCATGCAGTTTCTAAAAGATGGCACACCTGTTCCATCCGTACTCCACAAATCACAAAGATTTAAATGTGACGTGTGAAGTAATCCTGCCATGTACAAAATATCTACTATTTATTAGGAATATACTGTGGTTGAATTTAATAATAAATACACAAAAACCTCTTAACCACAAACTTTCTTTAATTTACCCTAATGTACATTTCAGTTACAAAGTAACCATCCTCAGAGAGATAACATACAAAGACTGATTAACGCTAGAAAAATACCTTATTTATAATCTACAGAACTAGTCACTCCCACTCCGACCGCCGCGGCCCCACCTGTTAAACAAGGCGTAGCCACGCCCATCGAGTGAAAGCAAGATATCTAACGTCAACTTACTAAAATATAAATTAAAAATACAATAAAAACATAATTAAAATTGTTTTTTGAAATTATAACCAACACAAAATTTAATATAAAAATCATAATCCTATTTAACCAATGAATATAAAATTGAATTAGGAATAGGACCTCTATCAGAATTTAATAAAGTCTCAGGTTTATGTTTACTAATTTTTAAACTTTCAAAACTATTTAATAACTTATTAGTTCTAACATTCTTAATTAACTTGACATTATTAACATCTAGATTGTGATTGGTCTCTAAAATATGGGCAGCAATACTAGACTTATCAGATCTTTGGTATTTAATATCCCTAATATGTTCCTTAAATCTAGTTATTACTTTTCGTCTTGTCTGCCCAATATACATTTTATCACAATCCTTACAATTAACTTGGTAAATCCCTGATTTATCAAGTGTTTCTACTTTATCTTTTGCATTACCTAATAAATTTTTAAGGTTATTATGATTTTTATACGCAACTCTCAATTTAACATTCTTAAAAATTCCCTCCAGCCCTTTGGTTAAAACTTTGTCAAAAGGTAAACTAATAAAACGGCTTTCTTCTTTAGTTTCCAAAGGTAATGTTGTTAATTTCTTCCGAAAAATCCTAATCTTTTGCTTTCTAAGGATATTATCAATAATTTTACGTTCATAACCATTAAATTCAGCTATACTTTTAATATGTTCTAATTCAATATCAAAACGTCTTTTACTCAAAGGAATATTAATCAACCTATTAACTAAAGAATTGAAAGCTGCAAATTTGTGCTGGTTACAATGGTTAGATTCGTTTGGAATAAATCTATCATTGGATGTTGGCTTTCTATAAATATCAAAAACTATTTTATCTCTACTTCTAATACAATAAACATCAAGAAACGGTAAACGTTTGTCTCTTTCAATTTCATAAGTAAATATAATATTAGGATGTTGATCATTGATGATCCTTAGAAAAGGATCTATTTGAAATTCTTTAATATTAAATATAGCGAAAATATCATCAACGTATCTTATCCAGACACGAGGAAAATATTTAAGTTTCTTTTTCAATCCTAATTCAAAATGACTTATAAAGAGTTCTGCTGAAAAAGGTGATAGGCTGCTTCCCATTGTTGTACCATCTTTTTGTTTATAAAAATTATTATTAAATTGAAAATAATTATTATTCATACAACAATTAGTTAATTTTACATATTGGTCAACTCTCTCAATATCGACATCATTCTCAATTAAAAACTCTTTTAATAAATTTAAAGTTTCCGTTACCGGAATACTTGGAAACAGAGAACAAACATCAAAAGAAACTAAAATTTCTTCATCTGTTAATCTAATATTCTTAACCTTCTCTACAAAATCAAGTGTATTCTTAACCGAAAATGATGCCAACTTACATTTTAAAAAACTGAATTCTTTAACTAACCATTTAGATAACATATAGGTTGGCGAATCAATTCCCGACACAATTGGCCTGACGGCATCGCCTACTTTATGTATTTTTGGGAGACAGTACAACCTAGGTAAAACAGGATTAGAAACATGACATTTAAAGACATCTTTCTTTGAAATGACTAAATTACATTCCTTTATAACGTTTACTGTTTCTTTAACAAATTTATTTAACGGATTTTTTGACAATTTATCGTAAGGTCCCGTTTCTAACAAATTGTTAACTCTATTAATATAATCTTCCTTTTTCAAAACAACAACAGTGTTTCTCTTATCAGCTTTGAGGTAATAACAATCTTTTCCTTTTAACTGTTTTATTAAACTTAACTCGTGGTTGGATCCAGTAGACATCTTCTTTCTTCTTAGAAGCTCCAAATTTTCTTCAATCTTAATTTTACAAGCCTTCCTAACATAGTTCTTGCTAGTTTCATTTAATGAGGATATACCACTTTTAACGTGTGCCACTAATTCTTCTAAGTTATCTTTGATATTATTAGAAACGGAAAACTTTAACCCTTTACCTAACATGCACAACTCCTTCTGGGAGAAAACGATATCAGTTTCGTTTTTAATTAACTTAGAATTCTGATCAACGGTAGTACAACCTTTATAACCAACTGACACCTTTTTGGTTAAATCACTAAATTTACTATCTAATGTCCTAACCTTGTTCTCAAGTTTATGCTCATTTACAATATAAACTTTTCTGCCAAATTCATCCCAATCATTATAATTTTCTTTTCATAATTTCAAATGTAAATCATACAACTCCAGTTCTGTATTACTCAATTTGCCATACAAAAATTTAATCTCCAAATCTAACCATTTCTTTTTGGCAAATAATAAAACTTTATCAGTTCTAGAATTCTTCAATTTAATATTAATTCCGGAAATAAATTTCGGAAACACACTAAACCTTCTACATTTTTTAAGAAATTTAATGTCTTCTAACAAAAACTTGACTCTCAAATTCAACTTTTGGAATCTATTATATTCCTGAGACCGAGAAGCCATACTGTTACTATTTATTAGGAATATACTGTGGTTGAATTTAATAATAAATACACAAAAACCTCTTAACCACAAACTTTCTTTAATTTACCCTTATTTACCCTACCTAAGGGCTACGCCTTGTTTAACAGGTGGGGCCGCGGCAGTCGGAGTGGGAGTGACTAGTTCTGTAGATTATAAATAAGGTATTTTTCTAGCGTTAATCAGTCTTTGTATGTTATCTCTCTGAGGATGGTTACTTTGTAACTGAAATGTACATTAGGGTAAATTAAAGAAAGTTTGTGGTTAAGAGGTTTTTGTGTATTTATTACAAAATATCTATAACGGCTTCCAGTTCGATATATGTCATAGGTGAAACATTCCGTTCAAGGGAAAATCTCGGCCGGGTTCTATCTATGCATTGATTGGTGTATTTTAAGATATCATTCAAAATATCTTCAGTGAAAAATAGCTTCCAGGCAGCAAGAGGGGATTACAATTTCAAATGTGGTTTTACACCTAGTAAATTCCTAACTGCATTATGAGCAGCTGTACGCCTTTTTGGAGGAGGACAGTGTACATTCCAATTAATAACTTTGTCTTTACCTGTGTAAAGATGACCAACATGGCATGGTAATTCTTCTTCGTCTCCTAACTGTTCTGATTCTGTGTCTTCTTTTTGAACTTCAACATGATCTTGTTGTTCATCATCTGAATCCAGTTCTTCATCGGGTTGAACAGTAGGCACGTCACGAAAAATTTGTCTTCTAACTCTACCAAGATCTTCAACCCTTTCTTCCTCACGCCTTTCTTCCCTTTCCATGCTATCTAACAGTCTGGCAAGTCTTTCTTCCTCTGCTCGATTCATTTTGCATAGTAACACAATAAATATAACACACAACACACTAAACGATGAATAACACAAAAGCGAAATTAAAAATTGTGTATCATTTTAGCCCATGCAAGGGGTCGCGAACAGTGGTGTCCACACCAGCTTTACTTTAGGCTGTTGCACTAAGACACACGATGGTGATAGAGAAAATACAAACACAGCATTTGACAGCGGACAAGTCTATTTAAAGGTACTGAGGGGGTGGAAGCTTACAAAAATCGACAGTTCTGCCGGGTTAAAAGAAGGAACAACATGTTGTCTTCATCAGATTTTTCTCTCAATCGTCCCTGCAGGCTAATCTATTCTGAGAATTTCACTTGTAATATCACATTAACAAGCAAAAGTATTTATTTTATAACAATTTTAATGTCTTTTAGTCTTAAAATCATGTAAAGCTTTTAATCCTCATTGTTAGTACTTCTAGTACAAAAAAATGTATTGTTTTGATTAATATATTTCTGCTTCTATTTATACATTAACATACAACCCAATAATAATTTCAATTAATCACTTAAACAATATTTATGACTATCCGAACTTTAAATTGAGTTAATTTGTAAATAAGATTCACCGAACGTAATGGACAACAAAATTCAAGAATAATTTCAATTTAATAACTTGATGTGTGTGTGTATATATATATATATATATATATATATATATATATATATATATATATATTTATTTATATATATATATATATAGTAAAATTTACATCTAAAAATTTTTTCAGTCTTGCAATTGTGATTCAAGAGGTTCTTCAAGTGTTCAATGCGATGATTTAACTGGACGATGTAGTTGTAGAGCTGGTTACAATGGAGAACAATGTAATACCTGTGCTCAAGGATATTACGGTTTTCCTCAATGCCGCCCTTGTGATTGCAATAAGGCTGGAACTAAGTCACAACATTGCCCCCAAGGTGTTTGTGTGTGTGATGATACGGGCCAATGCCCTTGCAAAGTAAGTTTGGCGTTAATCATTATTAATCATATATATATATAATAATTAATAAATTAAAAGTATTTCAAAAACAAGAATACTCTTAATTAGGGATGGGCCGATTCCGATTCTCGATTCCAGGAATCGTCGATTCTAGGTGGTATCGAGGAATCGTCGATACTCGATTCTTCATTCATAAAAGTGTCGATTCCGATTCCTATTTTGTTAACTATTAAAATATGCGTGTGGAGTAATTTATTACCAAACAAAATTTATTATATTTGTGTGGAAAAATAATTAATTACCAACTATGTCTTATTTATGTATTAGTTGATTTGAATGAATTAAATGATTAAAGTAAACGAAAATATTATTATTTATGAAGCAACAGCAATCAAGATCGTAACCATTTCTGGTCGTTTGACATCGCTCGTCTCTCTCTCTCACTAGAGTGGGTTCGATACTCTCTTTTGCTCTCTCTCTCTCACCCACGTGTCTTACTGCCACTGATTTATAGATGTCAGAACAAAACACAAAAAAGTACAGTAAAAACTCGATCAACCGTCACCGTCGGAACCGTGGCAATGACGGTTGAGCGAATAGACGGATAACAGAAACACTGTATTATTCCTCCGAAACTTAACCTTGATAAATTATATTATAGACAGATATCACTCTCACGGTTGAAGGTTTTGTGTAGCCTATTACATTAAAACGGAACTTTTAAAAGGTTTTGCCATATGACCAAGATGTTAACTAAATTAATTATTAGAGAACTAGCATGTAAGCTAATATAACTTGAAAGAATCGAGAATCGAGTAAAGAATCGAGAATCGAAAGGAAAATTTTAGAATCGGAATCGGAATCGAAAATTTTAGGAATCGGCCCATCCCTACTCTTAATGAATATATTTATTCAAAGCTTTTCATCAATAAAACAGTACCAGCATCTTCAGGAAAATAATTATCTAATAAAATATATCAAGAAAACATATCACCATAGTTAATATTTAATATATATATATAAAGCATCATATCTCCATTTTAGTTAGATAATTGCATAGGCATAGCTTTGCATGTTATAAAAATACATAATGCAATAATGGGTTTAAAGATTATTTTTTTAATTCAAGCTTCTTTTAAATCAAGTCAGTAGTTATTTAATGTATTGTATAAGTATTTACATGTAAATTGGCACTTGACTGAACTTATGTACTCGCCTAGATAAAAAAACTTTTCTGCCGTCATATGATATACAAAATGCTGCGAGTGATGTTTGTCAACATAAGTGGAAATGTTTGCAAAACGGTATTTGCCTAATCTCCACCCACCTCTGCATATAGTGCCTTGACAAGGCCAAATGCCTTACTTGTTAACATATATACCTATGACATTATTTAATTTCGACAAAAAGTGTGTTTTTATAAAAAAAGCTTTATTGTTTGCATATGAAGTACCAAACATATTTATTAACTACTATAGCACAATTTTTCTAAACTATTACTAATCTTAATTTTTATTTGAAAAGCAACTTCCATACACCTTTAATTTTGATACATTCTAAAATTATACCCTAATCTAATCAGCTTTCAAACCTATAAAAATTACTATAATTTTGTATTCTTCACCCAGAAGGTATATTCGTCTGTACGGAATTAAATACATTTTCAGCTGTTTATAAATCCTTATTTTATTTAAATATTACAGTAAGAACTTGAATCACGTGACTTTGAATTACATGATTTCCTGGTTACACACTTTTCATTTTTTATATCCTCCTTACTCACTAGAACTTGCTCCATCTCACTTTCATCTGTTCCCACAGCTCAGAAAACAATCTGTGTTGTTGGCCTTTTAATAATGATGGCAAAGTAAAACTCAAGGTAAAAAACTGATTCAAGAATTTGACAGCAGAATTTTATGACTTTGTGTAATTAAATGAAAACTTTGTAGAAAAATAATTGTGTGTAGAGAAAAATGAATACTATTTGACTTTCTATCAAGTTTTTCTATTATTTTCTGTAAGGGAAACTTACTTTTTAGATACCCCATGTACTTATTAAAAATAAATTGTTGTAATGTATAATACTTTTTTCTTGTAGCAGTTGAAGTTTGGAGTTTCTGATAGTAAAACAGTAGAATATTCAAGAATTATTTTTTCAAACTTTTGAAAATTGACTTTAAAAAAAAAATGTTTACTAAAATTTTAAAAAAATATAAAGTAAAACCGTCTAAAAAAATATAAAAATAAAAAAGTTACAATTAATATATTTATTTATAAAACCAGATTAAGATACGGGAGTAACCTATGCTCCTTGTGTTACTGTCAATGAAGCAATTATCCTATAGTTGAATTTTGAAACATTTTAAAATTTACTAAACATTATTAAAGTTTACATTTAAAACTGAATGTTTCTAATTTTTAACCTGTAATAATAACTATTGACATCTATTATGCTTGAGATACTTATGTTTAGTAATATCTTCAAAATTTACTAAATAATTAAAAATTGTTTTTCTATATTCCAGGAGAATGTAATGGGAAAACATTGTGACCAATGTAAGAATGGAACATTTGGTTTGCATCAAGAACAACCAGATGGATGTATTCATTGCTTTTGTTTTGGCCGCACAACCTTGTGCACTGAGGCTGGACTAACTTGGAGTCAATTGCGAACATCACGTCCCAGAACACTTACCATCAACTATGATAACACTTCTAGTGTAGATAATAACTTTCCTGTAAATACTCAAGAAGTTTGCTACATAAATGTAAGTTGGTGTCATCAGTAAGATTAAATTTTCAGTTGTCTAGTTACTCCATTGGGGATTAAATTATTTGCGATTCAGATTATGATGTAACTTTGCACAATTAGCATAATTCTGTTTTTTAATTTATTATGTTTCAGCTAGCAGTGCCTGGATCAGTTGGAATGAGCTTAAATGGAGATGCAAGCAGACTGAATATTACCAACAACTTACGAATTATTCCCGGAGATTCTTGGGATGTTGAAATTGGTGTTAGCTACCTGTTTGATACACCAGTTTATTGGCAACTGCCATCCAATTTTCTTGGAGATAAAGTTAGTTATAATAATTATGTTCTAGTAGATTTAAATTCAACCCTAAAAGTGATTAGAGTACTAATCTCCAACTTTTAGAACCTCCGCAGACTGCAGACTTTCTATCGGCCGATAGTTTGGTCGCCTGTTTAATCAGTATGAAGAAGTATGTATGTATGCACATTACAGCTATTCCGTAACGGCCTATAAAAAAGTTTGATGTGCATCCCAATTGCCTTTAAACAATTCTGTTGACCAACTATCGGCAGACTATTTCGTCAGTATTGTCTAACATCTACTTGAGCACACAAGATGATTGTTTAGTCTGCCTCTTAGCCTATAGTTCAATTTGCTCCGAGCTTTGGTTTTGGACAGTTGTATCATGTGTATATTTTGTTTATATTATAATATATATTTTATATTATAATGGCATCACCAATTTCATCACCATAGATTGTATAGTCGTCTATAGAAAAGTTAATTGAAGAAGTTGAAAGAAGAGGCTTAATATATTGAAGTAAACTGACTTGGATGAAACATTGTTGAAAGGATTAAATGAGACTCATGCTGATAAAAATGTGAACTTGCTTTACCCCCTCTACCCCCTTAACCTCAAAATTTAACCACAGAAGAAAATTTTTAATGCTAAAATAAGTAATCTTGACGTTTTTAAACAGATAAGACTAGCTAGTTGTGTTCGGTTTACTTCTTAGCCAACATATAGTTACAACGTAGTACAGTAAATTTTGCCCTCTTTTCCTGTTTATTAAGGGACTAATAGCATGCCGTCACATCAGCAATTACAGCCTAGAACCAAGTCTACACCATACCCCAATTTTCTCCCGACTACCATTCAAAACATTTCATCACCAGCCAACTAAAAAGATACAGCCCAGTTTTATTATTCAACATTTTCAGATGATTGGCAAATATATGACTTGTAAACAACTTAATTACTCAAAATACCGAACTTTGTAATTTTAATTCTAATGAAAATAGTTGATAAGTATTTATGGTTTACCATATTGTAACGCTCAATCTCTCCTCCACAGTTGAAGAAAATATTAAATTTGTATCCAATTAGCTTGACAAGTTTATTGAAGCTGGTTATGCTCTTAACTTTTTTGGGTAACCAAGTAATTTGGAATGGACTTTGTAAAATTTTCCACTAACTACAGTAATCTATCACTCAAAATAGGATGGACCCAATACTCTTGTAATCTCTTCTTGATTTTACTCCTCCTTTGTATGAGAGCAATAATACTGGACAATATTGTATTTATTTTCATTGTGCAGTTCAACAGTTACAAACTACTAAATCGTTCGAGAATAGTCAGCTGGCTGTTGGCTAGTCTGAGCAATCTTCACAAACCAAACTGTTTAGTTGGCTCGATGTGCGCACTAGCAACCAAATCCCATTAAACTATCGACTGATAAAAAGTTTGCAGTCTGCGAGGCCCCTAATCATTTAAGCAGTAACTTTCCAAACATCCAATATTCCCAAAAAGTGAATCTTCAATTGTTTGAATAATTTTTCTAATATTATAATGTTAATTTATATTGTTTTAGTTCAGGATAACATTTTGTAAGAAAATTTTTATTTATCCACTCTTTTGATAAGATGTAAGCATTTTGAAAATAAACACATTTTTGGGGGCATGAAATAGGAAAAACAATGGAATTTTGTAAATCTGGTCCTAAAATTCAAATCTATTACTCACAAAATCGTAATAATGTTCAAATAATCTATTGGTGGTAATAATGAAAAAGCCGAAATGACAGAGGGGATGCTGGAACACTAATCCTAGTGTTTGGCTGGAGCTAGCTGCACCCTCCCAGCATTACTACCTCCTAGCATTCGCTACATTTTACTCACACAACACAATTGCATTTTTGTGTTGTACAACTTGAGGCTTTGTAAAATGTTGTTATTGATATCACCTACTATCTTACTGATCAAACGTATTGATAAAACTGCTACTAACTGATAGTTTTCAGTAGTAACACACTGCTGAAAAATATGAGTAGATAGTGGTTTTTTGCAAAGTGATATCGTTAAGAATGCTATTAATCCAATCTGATGTGATTAGAACTAGAAATATTTGATTTTAAAAATGGCTGGCAGGGTTCAAAAATAAATAGATCACAGCGAACGCCTTAACACTGCTTTAAAATAAATATAATAACACAACAGTGATGTTGCTACTGCAGGTGGCTTGTAGCGCTGCTAGGGGACAGTTGTGTTTTATCTGTTCAAAGGGTTAATGGGTTGTAAGTTACAAGATATTCAAACAAATAGGTTAATTATGCTAAAGCTCAAACATATTTAACAAGTAGTTGCTGATTTGCAGGAATTTATTGTTTACTATGTGTGCAAAATTGTTTAACACGTTCAGCATGGCTAGCGTACTGGCACGCTCTGGGTTCCCTTACGAGGTACAGAGAGCGTGCCTGTGCACTCCCAGATTCTTTTCTTAAAGGCGCCAAGCTCACCGACACGCTCACTCTCAGGCTAATTGAAACTTCTCTAGTGTCGATATGCGTTTGTATAAAGATTTGATTTTTACGTCAATGCTTCAGAAGAGTTTGGAGAACATTGGGCCTGAGTCGTTTTTAAATCCGACCATCCCAAGTTAACTTTTGATGCTTCAACTGAAACAATGCTTCAGGGAGTTTTATTAACAGATTTAATTTGGTTTAACTTTTATATTTTAATGTTTTTTTTTAGTTTGAACCACTTAAGGCGGCAAAATATCCAGTAAAATTTACGATCATAAAAATTAACTAAGCTTTCTGAACTAACACAAGAATAAACGATAACTACCCTATTAGACTGAATGAACCAACTCGAGGTGGGAACAGACTATTGTAAATATGAGTCATTGACAAAATGCTTGGATGCCCGAAAACCTAATGTGTCAACATAAGATTGTAGTAAACAAATGTCAGCTAATTTTGGCTATAAATAGTCTCGGAAGTGACATATGTATTATCTATGTCTTCATTTACATTATCGATCTCTATGGCTTTGTGAAACACATGGCACAAACAGAAACAAACATTCCGAGTTAAACATTGAGTGCTTATTTTAGTATGTAATATATTTTAGTAGTAGGGTCTTTAGTTTTGTATGCAAATTATCTTTTTTTCTCTGTCTTTTTTATTGTATTTTATTATTTATCATAAAGTAATTTATCATTTGTATTTCTTTTTTTTAATTGTGACCCGATAAATAAAAAAATATTTCAGTATCTAATACACTGTTCTGTTGTCCCCAATAAACATGTATATGTTAGAAATAAAATTATTGAAATGAAAAAACGGGCTCGATAATTAGATGCTATGACAAGCTATGCAACCCGCATAGTGTTCCACTGCCGTCAGAAGTGGAAGTTAACGAAAAACAGACAGTAGTGTTGATGAGATCACCAATATCGCCGCCGTGCTGAAAGTGTTAAGGAAGAAAAGTGCCCTGCTAGTTTTCTGGAATCTATGCTCACAAATTTTATGTAGAAAAATTATTCTATACCACAAAGTTGTTTTATATAAGGCAAATAAATTCAAAAAATAACTTTCCAATGCATTAAAATCCAGTCTTCTCTTTCCTGGTGCAATATTACCAAGTCATAGGTTAGGCAACATTCTAAGTCTGAAGTAATAATTTGCTATAAAAAGTCAAAATATCTCCACATCAGCTCTAATATTTCTACATTGTTGTACAAACCAAGAGTATTATGGATCCAAGAGTAGTTAACAAGAGTAAATTGGCAAGACTCCTGTCAAATAAAGATTGGTTTTCTCACTTCCGCTACATCTTTATTGAAAAAATATTTTTTTTAAAAATTCTCTGATTTTTAAAATCATAAAAAAATTAAGTTATTTAGTCTTCAAAAAACAATTTTCACCACTCGGTTCCAGTTATAGTATTTTTTACTGTCATAATTACCAATTGCAGAATATATTATTGCGATCCAACCGATCTATCGGCACAAGTTAATTCATTGGGTCAAAGATCACGGCAACTGAATTGTGTTGGCTAAAAAACCATCATTTAGACATGAAGAACAAGTTGCATGTGTTTATCTGAAGCACGGAGTGGGTAAAAAATTAACAAGGGTCAAGCAGACTAAACATTCAACAAAAAGTTTCTTCAAGCAACGACAAATATCGATAATGAGAACTCTAGTCCATATGCCATTTAAACACATTTCGTAGAGATGAGATACCTTCGTTAATGGGAAGCGTGGGAGTTGTCTGGCTCTTTTATGACTTAAGGGCTAAGACCTTCTATTTTAGAGTGTTATGCCAAACAATTGTGAAATTAGTATATGAATACAAGTAAGAGTGTAAGTAACTTGTGTTTTTTGTGAGCAACACTGTTGTTAAGAGAGAGTCCGGTATTTAGTCAATGGGTATAAAAAGAGGGAAATGGGATTAATTTTGAATTTAATGGATGACCATGCAGATAGATTTAAAAGGGCAGATATTTGAGCTGCCTCAAGATATAAAACATACAAAATAGGTTATGAGCTTCAGAATTTAATTATAGAGTATATTGCTA
This sequence comes from Prosapia bicincta, assembly GCA_036971475.1. Taxonomy (NCBI): domain Eukaryota; kingdom Metazoa; phylum Arthropoda; class Insecta; order Hemiptera; family Cercopidae; genus Prosapia; species Prosapia bicincta. The sequence goes on along the minus strand of JBAIZL010000001.1, from coordinate 45,485,705 downwards.
GAGTTACTGAATAAATAAAGTCATTAAATAATTGCACTGTAATACTTACATGTACTGATGAAATAGTCCTATGTTACAGTATTTGAATTGACGTGAGTGTGCATACTCACTCTACAAGTTTTAGTGTCCAGATGCACTTGTGCAGTGTAAAATGTTCACTAACACTTGAAAATAAATATTATTGAAATGTTCACTAATGAATGAGATTATAAAGAACAGTTTGCCCTCAATTACAATCGATGTTCATAAAGAACAAGAATACGTGATATTATTTCTCATTTGGTTAAGTAAGATTTCTTTAAGGTAAAATCTTAAAAAAATAAAATGTCTGTTCAAAACAGTTATTAAAATTAGGTACATGAATTAAAAATAGATTGAGTAAAATCTCAACATTTATATGAAGAAGAAGTTTGACAATGAAAGTGGATAAAAAAGAGTAATCTTGAGATCTTAAGATGGGGGAAAGGGTTGGAAACCAGAAGTTAGGGGTTTGAAGTGTCTAAAAAATGGTGACAAAAATGGAAATGATAAAGTTCGCAAGGCATTCTGGTGATGATTTAGAAGTTACAAGAGCCTTTAGGTTTAGTCAACATCTGAAAAAGTTGCATAAGACATAGAACAAAGAGAGAATTGTGCTGTGATTATATAGCCATTAGATATGCATGGATACTGCACGATAATTGTAACAGTTATCATATCTGTCATCTGCTTTCAGCTGAATCGTAATGGGAAAGGCTAGAAAAGATTAGGCTTAGAACTTTACAGGAGAATATAATAAAGAAAGAGTGGAAAGAAGTTAGGCAATGGTTTACTCTTGTTTATTTAATTTGTAGAATTAGTTTTGCACTTAACAACTCAGTTTTAACTCTCTTTTAAACACCTGGTCAGATTGTAGTTATTTACAGTATTATTTTCTTCAGTATCACATTGTAATAAAATAGAATCTTTTTATTTACTCAAAGGATCTGGACATAAGTCTTGTGATAGTTTACTTGATTGTGTATCTTCCCAATTCCTATTTTTATTGCACTCAAAATTCAAAACACTCTATATGTATTTTTAAGAAAAACACAAAATATATATTTTGCAATGATAAGCACAATAAAATGTAAGATCAAGTGTCTATAGACTGGATACACCTCTAACATAGACATTAACCCCTTGCATATAACATGATTCACGATCCAGCACTTATAAAATTTTCTCACTTATAAACCTCTAAATATTATAAATTTTATTCAGGTAAAATTTTTTACTCGTTATTTCGTACTTAGTTTTTATTTAATATTTTATTATTTGTAATTTTAATTAGTAAAAACAAATTAAACGTAAAAACAAATAAAAAGTTACTTAACGGTTTGAAGTTTTGCAGTAGAAGCTTCTGGGCTCCCACTTTTATTGTTTACTTCAGATATTACACAAACACCCAGTAACAACAACCCATGTCAATTAAACAATTAGAAATACATTTCTCCAACCATTGTTTATTATTGCAAGTCAGCTAAACATTAATTGACACTATACAAAACATTTTGACTGTATTATATAAAAATAAACTCTTGTGACTACCCCTTGTAGAACTTGAGTCTAGCTGTCGGTATTGCTGTGCAAAATGTGGAAAGGCAGAAAATTTTTTTTATTGTTTTTATTTTGCATAACTTGTTTAAAATTTTATTGTAACATTTGTCACTACGTCACACAGTTGTAGGACCTATAAACAACTTAAATGAGGAAACATTTTATTATTATTATTATTTTTATTTTTTAAGTGAACAACAAGGATTTGTAATAAAGCTAAAAGAAGGAATATATATGAATGAAAGTATATGACAAATATTATTTTATTATATTATGTTTTTGTTCATACTAAAAAAGTATTTTGTAATCTGTCTTGTTCATATTATTTCATGTCTTGATCACTACTTTGTCTTAACGTGAAAGAGGAATAGACAGTTGCCTGGCATCCTCCTCCACTAGTCAGGCAATTCTCCTCCTGCGTATTTCAATTTTTTTTCCTATGTCTCTCATGTTATACATAGTTAATTTTTTCATAGAATATTAACTCTCATTGTGAATTTTAAGAATGCTTATTCCAGACAGAATAAATTATCAAAATCATAAACTTACAGATCCTGTCATATGGAGGGTTTTTAAGGTTTACAGTAGAAACTGAAGGAGGTTCCACATTATTACCACCGGCTGTTCTTGCATCTTATCCTCTGATTCAAGTCCAAGGAAATGGAAGAATTGTCCTAGAACATTTTCCTGTTTTGTCAAATCCCAGTCCAAGGCATGAAGTAAGGTTAGTCATATTCTTATATGTTTTTTGTTTTAAATTCTATATTGTATTAACACACTGTTTAAAGTCTTTAAGTTAATTAAAAACATAATATTTTTAGATTTCATGAGTCCTTATGGAGAATAAAGAATAATCCAACTGGGAAAGTAAGTCGAGACATGTTGATGTTAGCATTGCAAAACGTACAACACATCCTTATACGTGCAACTGATTCTGTTGACTTCACTAGAGCTGTGTAAGTAATGAATATATCACTATATTTAATTAGTTTCGAAAGTTGAACATATGGGTGTTCCTAGACATTATCTACCTATTAACTATTTGAATGGAGATGTCATTTAACTTTTGAGATGTAAACTTTTGTCAATTATTTTTAATGTCATATCATAGACCATCATTACCTTACAGGAATTTGCCCCTATACCTAATTTTCATAGATTCATAATAAACCTATGAAAAAAATCATAACACTTTCTTCATCAAGACTGGAGTTTTAGCTTGGAATGATTGATTGAGTTTATAAAAATATTCTGGGTAGTCATACCCAATATATACCCAAAATATAACTATTTTGCAGCTTCTTCTAGTGTTGTTAGCTTACGGCTGTTTCATTCAGACAGAAATGACTATATTTCTATTTTATACCTGTTTCTAAAATAATATTGTTTCTAAAAAATAATCAGATAATGAAACAAAAGCCATGATGAATAAATACTGGTGTGATAACAAGATCAAAATCTACAAAGTAATTAAAACTATACTAATAAAAGACTTACACAAAACTCATAAATTAATTCATTAACTCATTGCTTTTCAATGACAACGTCATCATTATCAGTGAGTGTTGCTATTACAAACTCTAACTTACAACTGAGTTGTAACTCAGTGAGATACAAACTAGTGAGTTGTAAGTTAGAGTTTGTAGTAGCAACACTCACTGATGATAATGACTTTGTTATTGAAACGTGTATGAGTTAATAAATGATTAATTTGTGAGTTTTGTGTACGTCTTTTATTTGTATTAACATAACCTCACAAGCTAAGCTCAAAGAATAGTTGAATTAAAACTATATCACATGTTCTAGTAATCAAGAGCAGTTGGTGACAGACAACAACCAACTATACAGAACTGTAGTAAGATAACTTCATTTGATTCAGTAAAGTTCCACCAACCTTAAACATTTGTTTAAAAAATAAGTATATACTCCTCTTTAGGTAATGACACAAGCAAAGAAAAAAAAACATTTATATGTGTTGGTGTAAGTGACAATATGAAAGTTGTTTCATTTTAAAACAAACATATATTTTAATTAATTAATATTTCCACAAGTAAAATGAAAAATTAACTACTTGTAAATAATAAAATATTTCTAGAAATTGTAAAAGTGTGTAAAGTTTGTTTTCAAAAATTGTTTTCATTAATTTTGTTTTACAGTCTTCGTGATGTTACCCTTGATACAGCAGTTCAGACTCCAAAGCAAGCACCTCCTTTTGCTCATGGTGTTGAATTATGTGAGTGCCCTCCACAATATAACTCTACATCATGTCAGGATGCAAGTATAGGTTTCTACCGGTACCAAGGAAAAGAGACTGCTCGCTCAACAATTATAATTCAATTAATTGGAGAATCCAGACCATGTAATTGCAGTGGTCGCTCTTCCATTTGTGACATAGAGACAGGAAACTGTATAGTAAGTTTTGTTTCTATATTATTTATTGATGTTAACTAATTTTTCAAGTATAATAATAAGAATTATACATAAAATCTGTTTGAACATAAAACATGGCAAAGTTCACTCCAGTTCACTGCAGTTAATTTTTCAAAGTTTTTTTTATACAGTGTGATCCAGAAAGAAATGGATAAACGCTCTGGGCTTATTCCTCACTTGACAATAGTAAATAAAACTCTATATAAACATTGGGCTAGAAAAGCATTGTTAATGTGTTACATCTAGCAAAAGATTTCCTCTGAATTTTCAGTTTCTTCTATTACAATGAAGCCAAATTAAAATTTGTGGAGCATTATTTGAAGAGTGCAATTAAATTGATTTAATGTAAAGTGACCTGACAAAATTGAACCAAGCAAATCCTTGGCTGCAAATTTATGTAATTTGTAAACAAAACCTGTAGAGAGTTTCAGTTTGAAGAGAATGGTGTGAAAAAGGCACTGGTATACACACACCAACTTCAATACTTTAGCTGTCGGCAACAATATCAGTGTTATCCCGGAGTATTGCCACAATATTTTAAGCTTATTTTAAAATAACTTGTACTTATTTCTTATTCTCCTATCATGTCTAAGTATGAAAATATGCTTATCATAATATAAATTGTACTGTTTTTTTTATATATATTACCACCAAACTAGTATTTTACCGCCAAATTGAGCTGAGAGCAAACGGTTCTAATTGTCGCCGCGAGAGACCGACGGTTGACCAATAATAAAACAGCTGAGCGGATAATGTTCGATATTTCTAGTATAGTTTTAATAGGAAATAAAGTCAGTCGTTGAGAGAGACCCGGACTAGCGAGTCAAAAGAGATCTTCCTGGCAACTTACGGACTGCATCCGGCCGAATGCTAGTTTCCCGAGGAAACCAGTAAGAAGTAACATACAAGTCCTAGTAACGACTCACAACAGGTAAACGACTCATTTAATATTCTTTTTATATTTGTTAATAATTCGTACGTTTATTTGAACGCACTGTTGACAGCCCGTGGAGGATTTTATGTCCTTTAATTTTACTCAACGATATTTTAGAGTTAATATCAATGACTTCCCGTTTTATTAAATCCTCCGACAGCAGTAGCACATCAAAATATAAAAACATGTTTCAGGCTAATTTGCCCAACATAGTTTATTTAAAGTGTAAATGATATCTAAATAAACTCCGCTAAACAAATAGCTAATCCCTCCGACATTGTTTTTGTGATAAATATATTTGCTTATCTATGCAACACTATCTTAATATTTTTTGTGTTTTGTGTGTAAACAGTAAACAACAAAACCACAATTCCATATTTCGGTTACCCACATAATAAGCTTACTAGCAAGAAAAGTGTTTTGTTGCTTATCACAAAGACAGGTAAACATGTCACATGTGATTGATATATAAGTTTATAAATATTTTATATATAGAACGAAAGTGTAAACATATTCAATCTCTGATAAATAATGCTTCAGATCCAATAAATACTATACAGCAGCGGTTTTCAACCTGGGGAGCACCCCGGGGGTGGGGGAAGAATTCCAGGGGAGGCGTCAACAAATTTTAAAAAAAAATAATTTGATGCTGGACACAAACACATAGACAATGAAATTCCTTTATAGCTTCATATAACCATAAAGCTCTATTTCTTTACTCAATAAAATCTAAGTGAGCGTCTGTCCAGGCGTGAGAAACTAGCTGTGACTCAGCATAGCAGGGCTTTTGTTTATTAATAGCACTGCGGGGCTTAGTATACATGTCTGCCACAGTGACACTCCTGCCCATCACAAGCACTACTTGTCACACAGAATCCAGTTGTGCATTTGCCTTTGCTTGTGAATGTAGCTTTATTGTAATTATTATAGCGATTGTGTTGTTGATTGCCATCGCCATATAATTGACAAATATTGTGTGTTTTAGTGGTTAGAGTCTATTAAAATGAATAAATCAGTAAAAAAAATAAGACTCTGCAGTGATGACTATATTAAATACAGGTTTACATTTATTGAGAAAAATATTTACCTCAGTGCGTAATTTGTCATGTAGTTCTGAGTAATGATGCAATGCGACCTGGATGTTTGGAGTGCCATTTGACTACAAATCATGCTGCCCTGAGGGACAAACCTACAAAATTTTTCGTTTTTAGGAAAAGTTGCCTTAAGAGAATGAAACTGACAAACTTACCTAATAGCAATAGTCTAAAACTGCAATCTCTTGGGAATAAATAAATAGACACATATAAAAAGCTTATCACACTATTGAAATATTTCGATCAAAAATGATCTTTGTCAATCAAAAAAAGAGAAGAAGAAAAGACTGAAGTGAACCACAGATGTGTATAAATATCCAAATGTAACAGATTCACAGATTTATAGTTTATGATATAGTGCTATATGTGATTTGTATAAATATTGATTATTTGAAACTAAATATTAATAGTCTGTCAGAAAGAAGGTAAATGGAGCTGTTAAAAATAATAGAAGTTAGGGGGAAGGTAAAAGGAGTTTTATCTGATGTTGTGGTTAGGAGGCTCTCTAGATTTGGTGTACCACTGGTATGATAACTCCCATCTTCTCAATTCTGAAGGGTTGCAATCAGGGGGGAGGGCCTTAATTATTTTGGTGGTATAACAATTATTGAAATATATGATGTTGTGACTAGCAGCGTGTTGAGCGGTTGGCCTGTCTATGTTCATGGTTCCAACGTCATGTCTGTGGCCATTCATTCTGATACTCAGACCATCCGTGGTAAGGCCTATGTACTGTGCCGAGCAAAATTTACATTGCAACTGATATATTATATTTTTGGATGTACAAGTATGATGACCCTGAATCTTGAAGTCTACATTGGTTGCTAGGCTATGGAAACTATTTGTTGGGATGTGTATTGGATATGTCTTGCATCTAGGTCTATTGCACGGAAAGGAGCCACGAGGAAGTTTAGGCGGCTCTTCAGTACTTGGATCTGATAATTTTGGATGTACTAAAATATTTTTCAAATTAAAAGGTTGTCTGAACCAAATATGTGGTGGATTTGAGAAAAGATCAAGACAAATTATTGTCTTTAAAAAAATCATAATACAATTATAACACAAACACCAAACTGAGAAAAATTAATTACCTCTAAATCTCCTTTACACGGTAGACAAAATAACAACTTTCTCTGACTCATAATATGCTTATACTAAACAATAAACAAAAATTTCAAAAATAGAACTGAATATTCACAACCATTATCAAAAGGTTATGCTAGCAACAAAAGTATCATGTTTTTTCAAATATTTTTGTAAAAAAGAGCACTTATTATTAATGATTTTTTAAAAAATTGATACCTCATTTATAATTATAGCATGCTATAGGCATATGCATTATTGGTGGCATTTTAATAACTGCAGGTGATTTTATTTTAACAACAATGTATAAAAAGCTGTTTTTTCTCAATTACATGTTCAATTACAATCCTTATTGTCACATATAAAAAGCCAAGTGCATTTATTTTTAAATTCTATTTTATTTTGCAGAATTGTTCTAGCAATACCGGGGGTAATCACTGTGAAAAGTGTGCTGAAGGATATTATGGGAATCCTGAAAGTGAAGGCTGTGAACCTTGCCCTTGTCCAAGCATTGACCGCAATTTTGCTGTAAGTTGTGACATGCGCCAAGGAGAAGATCCTGTTTGCCATTGTAAGCAAGGATATACTGGAAAGTTTTGTGACAGGTAAGATTTGTTTTTTTATTCAAAGCCTTTTCTCCAAAACTGTGTCTATCAGAAACCCGACTTTCTCAGCATTTCCTTTTCTCTGTCTTTAGTCTTCCTATGATTATGACATATTTATCTCACTGCCACTATGTGAAGTTATTTGGTACATATGAAAGTACTGAGCCATCAAAGTTTTAAGAAAAAAATGCTTTACAAGATCATTTAAGTGAAAGATTAAAAATTAATAGGTTTTTCATCAAAATGAAAATATATTTTCTATATGTTTCTATATACTTACCATTTCCTCTGAATTATTACTTTAATACCTACGAGGGCCGTTTTTTTTTCAACCTCCGGTGGGCCATAAATAAAAGACAAGTGAATAGAACAAAATTATTTTATTACCAAAATGTATGTACACTTATGCTTATTTCTCAACATAATCACCCTGAAGATTGAGGCATTTGTCATACCTGTGGACAAGCTTTCCAATACCCTCTTCATAAAATGTTGCCGCCAGTGAATTTAAATGAGTCTTGACCGTGTCTTGAAGTTCCTCAGTAGTCGGAAAGTGCTGACCTCCAAGCCATTTCTTCAGTTCAGGAAAAAGATGGAAGTCGCTCGGTGCTAGGTCGGGACTGTAAGGTGGGTGGTCGAAAATTTCCCACTTAAATTGTTCAAGAAGTTGTTGGGTTACACCTGCAGTGTGAGGGCGGGCGTTGTCATGCAGCAGAACAATTCCTGATGTCAGCATGCCTCTTCTTTTGTTCTGAATGGCTCGCCGCAAACGTCGTAAAGTTTGGCAATAAACAGCTGCATTAATTGTGGTCCCAGGCTGCATGAACTCCACAAGCAACAGACCTTTTTGGTCCCAAAAGACCGTAGCCATAACTTTTCGGTTGCTGAAAGTTTGCTTGAATTTTTTGGGTTTATTCGGTGAATTTGTGTGCATCCATTGTTGAGATTGTTGCTTTGTTTCGGGTGTGTCATGAAGAATCCAGGTCTCATCTCCGGTTACAATTGATTTTAAAAAATCTACTACTTCATTGCGATAACGTTCAAGGAATGTCAAAGCTGAAGCCATTCGGCGAGTTTTGTGGGTGTCACTCAACATCTTTGGCACCCAGCGAGCACAAATCTTTTTGTAGCCTAAATGTTCAGAAACAATAGAGTACAGAGAAGATCTCGACACTTCTGGAAATTCCAAAGACAAAGCACTTATTGTGAATCTACGGTTTTCTTTAACCACTTTGTCAACTCGTTCAACAAGATCGTCTGTAGCAACAGACTTGCGTCCTTGACCTCCTTCATCATGCACGTCGGTTCGGCCAGTTTTAAACTTACGACACCATTCCCGCACAACACCTTCACTCATAATGTTTTCTCCGTAAACACGGCACATTCTCCGATGGATTTCTGCTGCACTATTCCCTTCTGCTTGCAAGAAACGAATAACACTTCTCAACTCACATTTGGCGGGAGAATCAATAGACGCGGCCATGTTTACCCGACTGCAGCTAAGCGCAAACTGGCTACTTGAACTCGGGAGTGACAAAAGTTGTAGTGGGGAAGATGCGCAATCGACTGCTGCGCACAGGGCCGGTCTGTGACCTTTCTAGCCATCATGGCGTGCGATCGGAGGTTGAAAAAAAAACGGCCCTCGTAATTTCTTTATTTTGCAACTTTATCACCCATTAGAAAATTATTTTGAGATCATATAATAACATCATTTAGTGCCCACTTAAAAAGACATAACAGAAAAATGGCTATGTATAAAAAATTAATTTGATAACCCCAAACGATAAAAACTAATTTGTTTTAATGTAAAAAGGTGAATTTTTTATAATTAAAAATTTGTAATGTAACAACACTATGATTGACAAGCACAGTTGAAAACATTCTATTACAATGATTTTTCATAAAATTTATTTTATTCATGCAGGTTAATATACGAGGGTTGTCCAAAAATTAAAAACCGTTTGAATTTTACCCCCGCACCGGTGAAATATTCTGCTAGGTGGCAGCACTACCTTGTAGCTTCGCCTCTCCCCTCTAAAGTGAGGCATCACGCGCATCTGTACCTTTATTAGTGTGTCCTTGGCAGTCGTTAGCGATGGATATCCCAGTACCGAATACTGACAGTTGTGAAGTTCACTCCGTCATCCGATTCCTTCACGCGGAAAAATTGCGCTCTGTCGATATTTATCGATGTGTGTAGGCCTTTTACGGTAATGTAATGAATGAACGCAATGTCAGGAAGTGGTGTACAGAGTTTTCAAGTGGCAGAACCAACGTCCATTACAAAGAAGGGAAGGGGAGGAAATCATCTGTCGACAAAGCATTGTTGTTGAAAACTGAAGAATAACTTTGAGAAAATCTTCGTCTGACGATCCGAGATCTTCCCGAAATGATACCTGAAGTCAGTAAATCAACAATTCAAACAATTTTGACGGAAAAATTAGGTTGCCGAAAAGCGTGTGCTCGTTGGGTGCCAAAAATGTTGACCGAAGTTCACAAAGAAAATCGCATGGAAAGTGCCCAAAAGTTTTTGGATCGTTTCAACATGGAGGGGGAGGAGTTTTTGGAATCAATTGTGACTGGCAATGAAACGTGTACGTACCACCACACACCTGAGTCCAAACAGCAATCCATGACATGGCGTCACTCCACATCACTTCGCATCAAAAAATTTCGCCAAACAATCTCTGCAAAGAAAATCGTGGCAACTGTCTTTTGGGACCGTCAAGGAGCTCTTCTTGTCAAATTTGTTCCGTGTTAATGGCACTGCAATTAACGCTGCTCGGTATTGTGAAACCTTAAAAAAGCTTCAAAGACCGATCCAAAACAAGTGCCGAGGGAGATTGAGCAAGGGACATGAGCTCGGCCACACACTGCGGCGGTCACCACCGCGCTCCTGGATTCCTTTAAATGGGACGTTCTTAGCCATCCTGCTTACAGCCCTGATCTGGCACCGAGCGATTTCCATCTTTTCCTTTACCTGAAGCAACATTTGGCTGGAGAACACTTCGAGACTGATGAAGAAGTCCAGGAAGAGGTGGAGAAATGGTTGCGGCTACAGGCGGGAGACTTTTATGACCAAGGCATTAAGAAGCTCATCCCCCGGCTAAGCAAGTGCATAGATGTTGATGGGGACTACGTTGAAAAATAGTTTTTATATATACTTACAACTCCATGTACTTTTTTTGTTAAAATAAAATTTTCCTGCTTTTTAAAATGAAAAAGGTCTTTAATTTTTGGACAACCCTTGTATTAAGAGGTTTAAATTTGCAAAAATATATTTTATACAACAAAAAACATTTATGAAGAATCAACTAGTTGTATGTTAAGGAGCAGAGAGCTCCATGTTTCTTCATCACTCACCTCTAGCCCAGTTTTTTTGTTAGCCTGATGACAGTTTCTCTTGGTATTAGCTTGCTATCTACTTTTCAAAAATCAATTAGCAATAAGATGATGATTAAGTGTCATAGACTACACTATCTTAAAAGTAGCAACATTAGCAGCATTTGAACCAATTGGTGTTCTTTCATGTAACATATTTCTTAATATATGTTTTCCCTCAAACTAAACTATAAAATACTTATCATAGCAGTAACAAGTTATCATTTGAAAAATTAAAATTATTTTTCAAGAAAATTAGGAATCATTTTGTTAATTACTTCTTAATATCCTAATTGCCTTAATATCCTAAATGAAAGAATAGAAATATTTCTAAAGTACAAGCAAATAATATGGAATTTGTTTAAAAATATTTAAATTAAATTAATATCTGGACACGTCTTGGGTGTAGCTGTTACACGTGTGTTTTAGAAAGATCTGTAACTATTTACCTTTGTACTAACAACATTGTAGATATTCTTGGTAGGACTTAATTTATTCAACTTGATCTCCTCTTCCACACAGTGAAGAATATTTCTAAGAATTGATACCACAAGCTAACAAATAGCATATTAAGCAAAACAAATACCTTATCTCTTTGTCAGTAAGTTTAAATGTTCTTTTTAACTATAATTATGTCTTAAATTTAAACATTTACTAGTTAGTTGATTGCTCAAAATTTTAAGACTAGATTTTGTAGTGGCTGACAAGATATATATTTCATTAAACTGCCAGATTGGTTATGGGGAAGTTTAATAAACCATGTAGAAATAAATGAGTGCAAAAATGCAACTAGGACAGTTAGATATTCTTGCCTATTTGTTATGAGGGTTGCCAAGATAAATATTACATATTTCTAATATCTCTCTGAGATCTAATCTACTGACAAGGTATCAGTACTAATACCTAGAAATACACTCTTATCTTTTGCCTACATCCAATTCTCATAACTTCTGCCTCAGTGCTTAATTGAAGTATATTTATTTAGTACCACACTGATGTTGAGTCAAGTAATAGTAAATATCATATCGTAGTGATAAATTCAAGTGATTATTTTTGTTTATCTTACTTAACGAGCTTAGTAACCTGGGATAAGTCAATGATATCTACCCTAAACCAAGACTTGCCTTTGCTGACCATGTTCCCCAGTTGTTTATGTCATTATTTTGTAGTTATCAATCTCTATAAATTATATTTTGACATAATTTGTTATGGTTTGTGAGTAAAGTAATCAAGAACAACATAGATAATTATTGTTCTATTTTAGACTTGCTGAAGAGTATTTTTAAAAAATATATTATTTGATGACTACCTGTCGTCACTTACTTCATGAAAATATTTTGCAATGACGAAATAGTATCATCATAAGCAATTAATGTTTGCCCTATGTTGTTATTATGAATATATATTTAACCTTGGATTATTTAAAACCAACTAAGAAAAAATATACTTGTAGCTATTTCAATTCACTTGAATTACACTAGAGACTTGAATTGATAATTAAGCTAAAAGTTGTCTGTCAAAATATTTAACTAAGTTACTTAAATTATAGGTGCAGTTATGGGTGGTATGGCTTTCCACAAAGAGCAGGTGGTGTCTGTATCCAATGTGAATGTAATCCTTTTGGAAGTGTTAGTGACGAATGTCACGAAGAAACAGGGCAATGTAACTGTCGTCCCGGTATAACTGCAAGAGATTGTTCCCAGTGCGAAGCCAGACATATACTTACTCCTCGAGGTTGTACTTGTACGTATAAAAACACTTTACCAGTTGAAATTTCTCTAAATAAAGCTTGAACCTCAATTCTCATCAAGTTTAATAAATTTTCAACATTAAAGACTCAAAAATGGTAATGTACAAAAGAACTAATATAGATTTTAAGAAAAAGTTTTGAAGAACTGGTCAGATAATATCTATTATCAAATATCAGAAAATATTGTAATAACAATGGGACTTAATATTAATTTGATATTAGTATTCTAGTAGTGTTCTATTCCCAACTTGGACACATCTAACTTATCACAAATTATTTTCATCTGACTAATGTAATATTTAAATTTATATGATACAGTAAATAATAAGAAAAGGGTTAGATTGTGGGGGTGAATAGTGATTAATTATAAGGTAAAATTAATTATAGTTGGGAATTTAAGAGATTATGATGATTCAAAAAACGAATAAATTATTGAAACAATTAGAAATAATTATTAACAGTTGATTATGTAAAATTTCATATGCAAATGATAGTGTAACTAATATAGTTATGTGTTCTTAGTGAAACATGAAATATTTGAAACAAATAAAAAGATACATAAAACTACAAAACTAATCATTTATTAACTCATACTTGTTTCAATGACAAAATCATCATCATCAGTGAGTGTTACTACTATAAACTCTAACGTACAATTGGCACTCAAGTTAATGGAGCTTAATTTACTACATAAACTAAAATTGAGAATTGTAAGTTAGAGTTTGTAGTAGTAACACTCACTGATGATGATGACTTTGTCATTGAAACACGTATGAGTTAATAAATGATTAATTTGTGAGTTTTGTGTATGTTTTTATTTGTTTTAACATAACCTCACAAGCCAAGCTCAAAGAATAATTGTATGAAATATTTGGTTTTGTATTTCCTTAATTTTTATTACTTTAAATAAGATTTGTAAATTTATTTAGTTATTTCTAAAATTTTAGTTTATAGATATGAGGTTGAATTGTTCATCTAAATTGAATTGTTTGTTATGATAGGTAAGTGCCTTAACACATTGAGTACGAATGACGTTTTAAAATGTCATTGAGAAACTCCCAAGGAATGCAGATTGCATACTCTCATTGATGTTTTCAATGTAATTAAATTATAAAATCTATATTTGAGCATAGTTTGTTCACTCTGAGAGATTTGCAAAGGTCTTAGTAACATAATTCAGTGCTATAATGGGAAAGTTGTATTACATCAGCTAATTTATAAAGGAAAAACTATTACCTTGTATTGAAATTGGTTTTTTCAATACATAACTGATTTACTATTGCTTCACATGATATAAATTATGAACAAATAATTGATTTATTGAACAAGAATTGTTTTATGTATGTGAAGAACCTGAGGGTTTCAAGATAAAGTCATATAAGATTAACAAAATGTAGAATGTCAGTTGTCATTTTTGAGTGATGCATATGGGCTTTCCCTCTTCATAATCTATTTTTTTCAGCATATTGAAACATTTTAGAAGCTATTTTTCTACTTAGCCAGCTTCTGTTTCTATTTGGACAGAGTAAAATAATGTTTTAACTAATTCCTGATTAAATGATTCACATTACAAGCAACCCAGTGGGTACAAATTAATTCCTTAGTTAATTTATTATTTGTTAATTGATTATTATTCGTAATCATAATTAGTAATAACAAATTAAAAGTTATGTATGGTGTAAAATTTGCGTTATATTCTAGGGTACCACTGTTATTGTTTACTTCAGATAAACACAAAAATACACTAATTATGTAAAAATATTTTCATATATTCACAGTTAGTAGTTTTTAAATGTAGAATTTAACTAAATTTTGCAGACAACCACAGGTTTACCATGTTTACACAGTGTAACACAAAAAACATCAGCTACTGACTCTCACCAAGTAACAATTATAATGATCAAGAAATCCAATTAGTTAGTTTTTATAATAACTATAAGTCCTTTTGACATAAAAACTGATGATGGGCCAATCATGCCTAGAATGTATGATAAAAGGACAACTTAGGACTATAAATGACCATATTTAGCCATGCTGCAAGTGTCTAGAACAGTCTGATAAAATGACAACTTAGAGCTATAAATTAATATTTTTATCCATACTGCAAGTTTCAAGAGATGATAAATATCCCTTAGATAGCATCTCTTAGTCTTGTATGTTACAAAAATAAACTCTCTTGACATGTCTGCTAATGTTTATAACACGCATATTTTGTTTGTAGAACTGAATGGGTTGAAAAATGTTAGATTGAATAAATACAATTATTTTAGTACAATTCAGCGGCATCTCTTTTTGTGTAAAATTTTTTTTTTCAATTTTGGTCTAGTTAAACAGTTGGTCTGATAACACCACAACTCATTATATTATTACAAACTGTCAATATTCTACAAGCCATATATTTCACGGACAGTACTCAGAGTATTACTGTCTTTTTCTTCTTGCATATAAAATGATCTACATGTGTGGTCAGTATAAAATCTACTTTACTTTGCTTTATTCAAACTGAAAATTAAGTTTTGAGGATAGAGTCAAGTTCAAGATAAAAACAAACAAGCCAAATAATCATTTTATAAAAAGTGTTAAATTGGTTTGTGTACGACTTCAAAAACTCAAAACCCGCAGCAATTAAGTTCAAATTTTGACATGACATACAACCTGCTTCAAACTTTGTTTAGTCTATTTTATTAAAAGTACTAGCACAATCTATTTTTTGTGTTAGTCCTACCCACGACACAGGAAAACAGCTTTGTAGTGGTCATCTGTGTACCAGCAACCATGCCATTTGCCGCAACTGAGAAGAATACTTGCCATACTTATTTCTTTATGTACAAAAATGTTAAATTTTGTTGTGTATGCTTCAAAAACTCAAAACCTTCTACAGCGATTGAGCTCAAATTTTGGTATGACATAAACCTACTTCAGAGATTATTTTCATCTATTTTTCACATTAGTAACATACTCGCAACTGTAAAAACACAGATTTTTTTAATGGTCAGCTATATAACAACAACTGTGTCATCTGCCACAAACAAGGCATGGCAGATCTACTCATAATACTACAGTCATACGTGAAACATTACTTATTTCTAATTACATTATTTACCTACAAAAACAAACTTATCCACTTGCATTTCATTCAGATTACTATACGACCTGAATTAAATATTTACCTTAATTGAGTTAGTTTTGTGTGATTATGTTGTGATTGACCATTTACCAAATCGCAAGTAGAGGTTATTTGGGAATGCCAGCGCCCACACAAACTGCAAATGCTTCATTTGATATGGATATTCGCTGTGAACAGAGTTACAACACTGGTGATCTCCCGTCATATGTCCAGTTAAGAATTCCCAAGTTAATGCATGAACGTATAATGCAAATGATAAACAACAGAGCTAAGTGAAACTTCTTCTTGAATGTGTCAGGAGAAACTGGTAAAACATTTCTTATCAGATTAATTCTGGCAACTGTTCATTCAAAAATTGACATAACCTTAACTCTGTATTTCCTTAGTCTCTGAAGTATTGCAAAGTTAAACTTTTATGAAACATATGCTTAGTTTTGTTCCTCATTTCTCATCCATGCAACCATAATATGCCACAGCAAAGCATGGCGGTGTACAACTAGTTACTTAAATAATCCTAAAGTTCTCCTTTGACTTATTATTTGACATTGACTCATTATTTTCAATGACTCTTACAAGCCCTGAACATCTCAATATATTTTAGGTACTGTCTATAGAAAGGTTTCTCACTATATAATAAGATTTTTGGTCTAATAGCTTGTGATGATGGATGTACGGGATTACTATTGGACAAACTGGATGAACTGAAACATTTATTAGGAAAAGGTGCTGGACACTTAGCAGGAGGAATGATTGCTCCTCCATGGGAGAAACTGATGGAAATTGAAGCCAATATAACAAAGTATGAACAGTTGTGGAAACTGCATCAACGAATTACAGATAGAATTGAGGAGTTACTTCCTGATCTTCAAGGTGGTTTAAAAAAATCAGCTCAACAACTTCTAAATAAGGTGAGAAAATATATAGTTTCTATCCAAAAATCCATGAAAAAACAAAAAGATTTGCTTTTGTTTTGATGATTTTGGCTTTTTTGACAACCCTGTTAACTTTTATCAGTACCTTTATGTAATAATTACAATTTAGGTTTCCTTTAAATATTTTTTAATAAATTTCAACACAGTATGTTTTTTTTGAAAATATACTATTTCAGTATATGTTAATTAAAATTTGTATTTAAAAAAATATTATTTAAAAAGATTTTTGTCTATAACAATTTTTTTATTCCAAGTTAGATAAAACAGAAATGTCAAAAATAGAAAGAGATAACAAAATACTCTAACATTATATTCAACCAAATTTAATTCCATTTTATTAGTAATGTATAAAGTATGGTATATGGGGAATTTCATATCAGCTGCATTAAGTGATAATTGTACAGAATTTGGGAAGAAAATCGTAAATACAATTTTGAAAAATATAATACTGTACTGCACATGCATTGTCTAGATAAATAGTCTATAGGTAATAAAATTAGACAATAATAACAACAAAAAATAAATTTTAGAACAAATAAACATGAAATAAATAAATTATACAATAGGAAAAAAAGAAATGACAAACTTGTAGTCTGTTAATTATCAGAGAAAGAAGTTAACTATAACTTGAAATTTGTAAAAATGAATGAATCACAGGAAACATAATCAATTTTAAATAAACCCATTGTGGATTGTTGCCTCAACTTATGGCTCATCAGTTATTTGCTGGAGAGAGTATAGTGTCCACGTCGATGATTGATGATGATAGTTGGTTGGTAGTTAAATGTTTATTCTGCTTGACCCTTGTTGATGTGTAAACATCTCCAGTTTCAGATAAGCATGTGCAATGCATTTCTCATGATTAGGCAACTGTTTTTCCCTCTTAAAACTGTTACCATTAAGATAGATATTTACATCTGTCCCCTGAATGACAGGAATAATAAGGTAGGATTTTTATTGCTTCTTAAAAGCGAGGTTATTGCACCCTAAAAGTTTCTTATAATTAACCAACTTATCAGCTGTCATATTGTTCAAGCTCTTAGTCTTTTTCTTTCAGATACATCCTAGTTGGGTGTTGTGGTTGGAGTTAAATTAGAAGCTACTCGATAGTGTGCAGTGAACTTAGGGATATCTATAGTGACAATGACAGTTTTTATGATTGTGTCTACGTAGTTTTTCTAACGTAATATTTGAGCATATAATTTAAGCAAATATGTTACATACTTTCTGAGACAAAACTCAATTACACAAGTTCATCTCCATTGGTGTTAGTTACTACTGACCTTCAAAGTTGTTAACACTGACAAATGTTGCCAAAAACATTGTGAAAACTTAAACAAGTGTTAACTGTTGTTAGGGTGCTTGTAGCCATCTAAATATCCTTGTTCATGTCCGTATATTTATGAAAGAAGAAATATTTTGTTCTACATGAAATAAACTCTCTTATGGTAATAATAGTAGCGTGATCTGTTGAGTTTCAAAAGAACTGCAACGGTTTGAGATTCGAAACTGATATATCAGCCCACGGTCTTTTTCAATTGCAAATCAGAGAGCCGATATGTCAGCTCATGGTCTTAAAAGGGTTAAGTAAATTTATTAAATACTTTCTGAGGCAAAACATTTCGATTACACAAGTTCATCTTCATTAGCGTATGTCACTAGCGATCTTCGGTAATTTTTAACATTAACAAATGTTGCTAAAAACATTTTGATTAAGTAAGATTTTCATAAATTTACCTAAATTATAAGTTCAGCAAATCCAGTAAGTCTTTGATTATTTTTAATATTAACACTAACCCATTGCAGATCGCGACCTAAACATATGCATCATCAATTATTTGTGCAGATGGTATAATGTTAAGACATATATGTCAATTGTTGACTGTTTAATCTGCTTGACCATTGTTAATGTGATTCGTGTCTTGTGATTCAGATAAGCATGTGCAACACATTTCTCATGAGTTGGCAACTGTTTTTCCTTCTCGAAACAGTCACTATAAAAAAAAGATATTTATATCTGTCACCAGAGTGACAGGATCTCCAAATAAAGTAGGAGTTTTATTGCAATCACAATGGTTTCTTATAACCAAGGTATCAGCTACCATTTAGGTTAAAGTCTTAGATAAATATTTATTGTTCAGTTACATCTTAGTTTTGTGTTGCGATCACCCGAGATGATTTCATGCTTCTTGATAGTGTAGCAGTGAACTTGGTATTATCGATGGTGACAATGAGAGCTTTTTTGCATTTTTGTTCAGGTAGTTTTTCTAATGTAATTGTAAATATGTTTTTAAAATGATTTTAATTGTTTGCAATTGTAAAGTGAACAACTAGTTGCATGAGTATAAGGGATCCTACAATCATCCGCTATGCATCAGTAATATTTTCTTTAAATTTATTTATTTAATTTACTAATTTATTATTTTAAATATGAGCAATTAATACTTTTATTATTATTTTTATTGAATAATTATTTTTTTAATAATAACAAATACAAATAATAATTTAAATTTATTTTCTAATTTTTGTTATATTAATAAATTATTATTAAGCAATAATTACCTAATTTAATAATTACCTAATAATAACTGTTAATAATTTATAATATATTTATAAAATTATTTAAGTTTGTATTCAACACAATTCAGTTCTATATGATACCAGGTTTGAAATTATTTCATACCCACTGGCCCCCTTGGAATCCGAATCATTTAATCCTCAGTGGGGTTTGCTGATTATAATGGACAATAAAATTTGCAAATATAACTGTGTATCAGTGTATCTAATCTTGAATGTATTAACAGACATAAGTTTCTATTCTAAATATATGTACCTTAGAAAATTCCAGATACCTTATTTTATATATAAGTAAATTTGGGATCTAATCTGAGAGAATGATCTTTGATAAAAAGTGCTATAATTTCATTAACAACTAATAAAGTATTCAACAGACATTCGTTCATATCAAGATATATGCTTAGATAACTCAATGATTGTATATCTACAACATCCACAATGTTGTTGCAAATTCCACATACATTTACGTGCTCTCTGTAGTGTACAATTAGTAACTCTGAATCATTAATAATTCATTAATAGGGTGATCAAATCCAACAATTTATTCATAACTAAAAACTAAGTTAAAGTTAATTTTAAAAATTTGTTTTCAGGGAAAGAAAATGAGCAAAAACTGTAATCAACAGAATTTTTATGCCTTTGATACAAAAACGGAAACTGACAATATTTTTTCTGAGATTAAGGAAATGCAGGTGGAAAATCAAGGTTTGTAAGGCTTTACTGTTGCATAAATTTTATGTTTTGAGAAAAGGTTATGAAATCAATATAGCTCATTATAGAATGTATTTTTATTAATTTTTTAAGTCTTATTTTTACACAACCAAAATACCTTGCAGACTCAAACAACAACCACCTATCACCCCACACTCTTTCTTACAGTCAGGAAATACCCTATGCTGTGTCAGGCTTTGCCCAAGTTAAGACCATTGATCGTTTCACTACACCGCTTCCACTTCGGGCAACCATCGATCCAGGCAGTCAGATTACTAAGAGATCCATAATTCATTGGGCTGGCATACTTGGATCTCATAACTCATTTTGATTGGTGTCATCTCTATAAATACCTGTATTTCTTAGAATGCTACTTAAAGATGGTAGCTCCACACATCCACAACTTCAAACTGAACCAGCTCTGTTGCTACATATCTTAGACCCACTTCTTGCGACTGTGCCATTACACAAAATACACATGCCATTACAAGAACTCCATGAGGTTCAGCAGCTCTGCATCAAACTCATACAGGATTTTGTATTTCCTGATTCTATGCACCTCTTGTAACAGAATCAACTGATCATGATTTCTCTCTGCTTCATATTGCCATTTCTGGATGCCTCGAGTTTGCTTGAGGGGGTAGGCGGCCATGTATGTCTCCACCTTTTTGAACTCCAAACATCCCCTCTTGTTACGTGATAGGAGTCACTACTGTAATTTAGTGGGTGACCATTTTCACAAGAGCGCTGTCCATTCTGGACCATGCACCATACAAATCTTTATCAATACACAGGGTCATCTTATTGCAATCCTTGCTGAGACAATAATTACATGCTTGTTCAAGTTGCTTCAGGCTGCAATTTAAACCCAGCCAACAGCTGATATCTGACTTACCCACTTTCCATACTATACCTTCACAAATTCCTTTCACAAATGTAGGCAAAGAATTTGTTAGACGGCCAACCATACGTTTAGATTCCAAAATTCTCAAAGGCTGTTTCTGCTTGTATGTCTATATGAGCACAAAAACTTTTCACTGGAGTTGTAGATACAAATGACATTTGCCTGGATTTCATTGTTTTACTCTTCAAAGAGGTCTCACTGCTAATATTTACTCTGAGAATATGCCCAATTTCACCAGTGCTAACAACTGCATTAAGGAAATCTACAACTTTCTTAACTCTTCTAATACCAACTGTTAGACTGTTAGGTTGCCGGCACTTCAACCCTCCTGCCACTCCTCTTTTCAGTGGGTTTTGTAAAATCTGGTTTTTCAAGAACTATTAACGTTCTTTTTTTTATAAATAGTAAATAACTTTGAATAAATAAAGTGTTTTAAGGAAATGTATCTAGTAACTTTCATGCCAGCAAAAACTGTAATTCAATATATTTAAAATTAATAATTAATCATCTTGGGAACAACTTGTAAATTAATTGATTCTGTCTCTCTCTCTAACACACACACCCACCCACCCACACCCTTTCTCATCATATATGTTTATCATATATTTAGGATTAAATAAATATTGTTAACTGTAGGTTAGACAATCTTTTTTATTTTTAATATAGGTAGTAAAATTACTCTTCCCTTATACTTTTCAAAATCAATTTACAATCATCTATAATTTTGAAATCTAAAAAGGGTTATAAGAACAGAGAAAAGAATATTAATTTGTATCATAAATTATATATCTGCAATATCATTACTATAAAATTGCTGCTCAAAGTAAGACTATAAAAGCAAAGCAAATTTAATTAATTATCATAAATTTATTACCAAAAAAATCATGTTTATTGTTAAAAAAGGCTTTATGTTTATACTTGTTTTTAGATAAATATTACATTACATACATTTTTCTATTTCCAAATATGAATATAAAAGTTTCTATTATTTCAGGGATAATAATACTTGAGGTTCTAAAATTGTACACGTTTTGATATTTTTTTATGAAAACATTATTATTAAAACTAATTACTAAATTTTCTTTAATAAATTCTAGAACAGTTACAAAAATTAATAAAATTTGGTAAACAATTTTTGTGTGAATTTCAGTTTTTATTCAGATTCAGTTTAGTTACTGTTTATTTAATTTTCTGTGAAACATCTGAATCTATAATATAATATTGTTCAGGAATCATATCACAATTAGAGAACTATGGACAGAGTGACGGAGGAAGTGTGAATACTACTTCTGCACTTCATGAAGCACATATACTTATTGGAGAGGTCCGAGATAATGATTACGAACCATCCGCAAATGGAGCATTGAAAGTTTTAAGGTAAAATAGAGCTTTGAACTTACCTATAATAAAATATGTGTATGTGTGTGTATTGATATGACTATTAAATATTACAATTTTATTATGATTTGATTTAATAAGGTATATTCAGTTTGTTATTCAAACTATACTATAACAATATAATATAGTAAAGCAAGTATAATAATTGTGTTAATGATCTCATAAAAAAACCACATTAAAGAAGCTTTTATTTTATTTTCAAATAATACTAGTAAAATTCTTCATTTGTGTTGTTAAAAAAATAACATAATAATAATAATAATAATCAATAAACCAAATTGCAAATGAAAAATATTCATTTAAATTTTAAATGCAATAATAAACTATTTTCTTATTACGAAGTAGATAGAAACTTTTTTTAAAAACTAATAAACATCATACTTATTTGAATTAATAATTATAGGCTAATATGAGATTTAATAGTCTTAAAATAAAATAAGCTTTAATTACCACAAACATATATATTTAAAGTGTATAATTTATACATCTTTTTGTATGTTACCTAGTATTACAATTTTACATAGGATACATAAAATTTTACTCATCTATATTTATAAAAGAAGATGTCCTAGTTTTTAGATTTATAATCAACACCAGCCTAAACTATAATAGTTACAGACTTTAAATTTGAAGGAAAAGTTCATTTATTAGTGAAAAAGTATGTTAAGATTTTGTACAATTTTATTGTCTTTTGAAGTAAATACTTCTTTCTGCTGGATAAGACTATATTTTGCACAGGATGAAAATCATCAAATATACCACTCTTCATTTAATCACAGAGCACTCAATATTTTATCTCATATTAAGATAACATGATTTCATATAAGAACTGATAAATATATTATTTATATTTCAATAAATCACTATAATTTCTTCATTAAAATTATTATGAGTATATATTTTTATTCCACGTTTTGAAAACTTCTCTAGACATGTCTGACACTTTTCCAGAACTGATTTAAATTAAATTTGTTAAATAAAATTTAAATAAATTTAACTGATTTATAATCAGTAAATTTTTCAAAATCTAATAAATCTAATAGAAAACTATTAACTACATTCTTATTAATAACTACATTAACTATGTTCATTGAAACTTCTATTGTACTGTACAACTCTTCAAATGTTTACACTTACTTTCATTTCTGTAGGCTAGTTCACTATATTTTTAAAACATTATGTTGTAAAACAGCTTCAGGATTTGGATCAAGTAATTCAAATTTAATAAATATCCAATAGATAATACTGCTGTAGCCTTTAGTAACATATAAGCAATCTGGTGTTTCAAATTCGGTAAATTAATAAGGTTAAATAAAAATCTACCATTATTCTAAACTGGAAATTGTCGAGTTAAATGTAAATGGTAATCGTAACTCATAGCAAAATTCTTGATGGGAGTGATAGTGCTTTCTTTTTTTATATTTGTCTTACACTTTCCATAATACATAAGAAAGTGTGTTATAGTGTGTCATAGTGAAATACGCACGATCAACATAGTTTTATCCAACATTGTACAAAACTTGGATAATTATGCTGCTTCTAATCATGATTTTTGTCATTAGATCACATTTAGTTCTATGTTAGATGTTTAGGTTATTTTAATTGTTATAAATAAACTTTTTGTTTGTGGATTTTTAATAATAATTGCACTAGAAAGTCCTATTATAAATTAATACAGTAGCCGCCACTTATTGTAATCATATTTGTCAGAAGCATATTCGATAACAATAAGTAACCTCAGAATCACGATTTATAAAAGTACCGCATTGAACTCTCTGTATTACAGTCTCAAGGGTTTACTGAACAATATCTAGGCCTAGCATTACAGTAAGTTATTTCATTTCTACAGCGCTACAATTACAATGTAGTTCAGGCACATGGGAATCATGAGTTATTACTTAAAACATTTTGCAATTCCAGACAGTTTTTAGGTACTGTAATAAAATTTTGTAACTAGGTCTTTTACTTTTTATATTTTGTGGGTATACTTCACATTAGACTATTTTATTCCATTGTAGATTTTTTTAAACACTAATCAAATCTAACATAATTAAAAAAAAAGTTATTCAACTGCATAAAAACTTCATGAAACAATATGGAACATACAAAATGGAACATAAAATTCGATCATAAAATACTTTGATTTTATTTGCACTTTTAAGGTTATTTATTATTTCACAAATAATTCCTCAATATGCAATTTTCTGTAATCTTCCAGTGTAATGTTGTTGATAAATTATTTATATTCATACTGTTTGTTGGAATTTCTTGCTTTTTTCTGAGAACAAACTTTCATAGAATCTCAAGAGCTTGGTGAATTTCCTGCTTACAGGAAATTTGCGGTGCACATTTGCCATTTTCATCATCATCAGTATCTTTTTCTTCAGTAATCTTTGATGTTGAAGAAACTGTCTTACAAATATCGTCTTCAGTCATTCTTGCTACTGTTTTAATGGTATCGTCAACTCCTATCCACTCAGTGTATTTGAGGTCTTCTTACTCTTCCTCAGATGTAGCTTGCTCTCAATTTTTTCAAATAAAAAAACACTTTTTCTAAAGCAATTTTTCACAGCACTTTTCAAAAACTTGAATCCAAGATTTTACTACAAGATGGATAGTTTTGAGTAAAGAAGTTTTTTAGGCAATTCATTTGAGCTAAAGGTATAAAATTCATCCATATTTTCTATTATTCTAGCACACATCTCTCATTAGTAAAAGCTTTCAGATTTTTGATAATGCCTTGAATCACATGGCTGAATAAGTGATGTGGTCCAAAACTAAGTGAAGTGACTGAATAAGTGATGTGTTGGCCAGAAATAACTTTGATGTGTTTCAGCGCAGTGCTTACATCATTATGTACTGTCCAGTTGTGTACTGGAAAGTTATTCCTTAAAAGCTCATAAAAAATGTTTGACGTTATCCAAGCATTGGAGTTTGAATGCTATTCAAATGGTAGTTTTTTTGAAACCTTGAAATCAGCATGGGTTTTTCAATTTCCCAATGATTAAAAGTTTTTTTTGTCCAACCATGTTAACACAACATAAAGCAGTTATACATTGTTTATGTATTTTACAGCAATTGTTTATGTATTTTACAGCAACTATCATTTAATTTTTGATTAAATAAATATATTCAAGTAAAGCACGACAATAAAGCCCTATTTCATCTGCATAGCATATGCAGCTAGGAGAATGCTAAGCCAACATTGTTGGGCATTCATATTGTAACCAGTCCTCAGCTCCAACAAAATCAGCATCTTTATTTCACCTCATGTTTTCTTATAAACATAAACATGTTTTCTCTTTTCTTCCATCGATTGAACCATTCATCTGTAGTTTTAAAAACCTGCTTTCATATTTTTTTCAAGATCTTTGGCTTTTTATCGCATTAATAAGCTATCAACTCAAGTATCTTTTTCATGAACATTTTTAAAGGATCATTTCAAAGCTGAATCCACTTATGGATCCTTGCTGGAACTATTTCTTTTCCTGTCAGCAGTTTCATTACACTTTGTTAATGACAAGTTGGAGTCATTTTTTACATGAGAGAGGTTGCGAAATGCTGAGTTGAGATGCTTTAACTCATTTTTGGTAATTTACTGTATAGATATAGAATGTCAAGTTTTTTAAAGACTTAAATCACGTTGTTTTTTTAAAGATTCTGACATCTTGCTACACATTGAAACTTCAAGTGACACCAAACTTCACAAAACAAATGAATAAGATCTTCCAAAATTAAATTACGTAAAATCACTCTGATATCATATAGGTATATGAAAATAAAGACATAAACAGTCCAGTAGTCCCATGAACAAATAGCATACAAACAAGTAGATAGACAACTACTAGAAATTTCTGAAACCTACAAGACGTATTTGAGTAGGTCATTCAGATATGAATGTCGATTACAAGACTGCAGGACAGGATGTGAGTCATCATATCGTTTAACTGATTTCTCAGAATTTAAGATACTTTTAAACATTTTATTTGGTCTTTGCTAGTGAACGCATATTTTATTCCATGACATATTAAATTATAACAATAAGCGAAGAGATAATTACAATTCTCAATCACAATGTAAAACGTTAAGTGAGATGATAATAAAAACCGAATGATAACATTAAACGTCATCACACTATGCAGAGGCTACTGTATTATCAGTCTAAGTAAGCTTTAAATGAACCAAAATAAGGCGAACATCGCCTAAATTAAATTATTCAATAACCGATAAATTACAAACAAAAATTATAAATAAATGTTAACTAACCCAAAAATAAACTATAAATAACCTAAAAATAAATGTATAAGAAGCTACAAGGGTGGTCAGTTAAGCTGTGATAATATACATTTTTATAAAAAACTTTATTGTTATAATAACATTGTATCAAATGGCATCTTTCCATGCAAAAGAGGTTGTTAAAGATGATTTCATGTTAACATTTAAAGTTCAAGTCTGAATCATACCATTAACATGTTACTTTATTTCCATATCATGAATAAAATGCACACATTTTGCAAATATAATGTATTTGTAGATCAAGCCAAGAGAAAAGGGCAATAAAAATGCTGCGAGAGAAGCTTAAAGGGAGATGCTAATCATAAAATATTTTAATCTTCATATTTCTTCTCAAATAATACATTATACAGAGTACATACACTTCAAACAATTTAATTAGCTAAAATTTTTTTAAAAAAATTATCTGGTTTGATACAAATATTTATTTTAGGTCATGATACTGTCTGCAAAACTAAATTATATATTTATCTTAATTTTACACACACGTAGTTGAAATATTTATATTTAATAAACAATGATATAAAAAACAATGATATAAATATATTCTTGAATTTTGTAGTCCATTACATTCGGTGAATCTTAATTAGTTACTTCAACATTAGTTTATGACTATTCGAACTTTAGACAGAATGCTTTCAATCTCTATGCGGCGATCTCAGTGTGAGACACTGATGTCATCAGTGATGACACTGATGAAGATATAGCGATCAAAAACGTTCTGTCTCAGTAAGTTTTTACAAATTTACAAAATTTAAAATTCGGATAGTCATAAACTAATGGTTAAATGATTAATAAATATATTAAAGTTAAAATCAATGAAACGTCAAAAAGCATAAAAACAATTGTGTTTCTGATCTAATAAAGTTTATTGAAACTTTTGTGTTGCTTTATTATAAATTAAAACAATAACTCATTGTAGTACTTTTTAACTCTTAATTCTTTGTTTAATTTGTTTAGGTTTTGTAATGAAACTTTACTTTATCTTCAAGATAATTTTGATAACCATTCAAGAATAGACAATTTGAGAACACGTCTTGCAACATTTAATGATCGACTCAATGATTTTAACAGAATTATCTCCAGTGCAAATTCTGGAATTGAAAAGGTAATAACATACATGAGTAACTTTTACTTTGAGTATGAGTTTATTCCAGACATAATATTTTGGATATTTTCATAGGCCAAGAACTTGACCAAACAAAACACGATTATATTGGAAAATGTAGGAAAGAGCGTGGAAATGTCTGAAAATTTATTAATAGATGCAGAAATAAATGCAAACCAAAGCACTGACCTCATCAACTTAGCTAATGTTTTAGTGGGTGAAGCTCAAGACAACTTTGATGTAAGTCATTTCAGATGTAATATTTTACTAACATATACAAACATATTTATATGTATAGTATATGCATTTATCGTTGTTGATATTGTATATAAGTGTATATTCATTTAGTTTATAGTGGCAATTAACACTTTCAAGCCTATGTCTGAGTATAGGTCAGGCCATTTAGTTACCTATGCTAGTTGCCTACATCCGTGTATAGCTCAGGATCCCATATTTATTTCCATAGCAATAGCAATGTAATTCCTGCATATTCTCAATTTCATCGATATCGTTCTTTATATTGATTATTATAATTTGCATGTCTTTACCTTTGGGCCAATCAGAGTTGCTTTTTCGAACAAAAACTTATTTGGTAAAGTGTAGCGGCTGAGAGCTAGCAAACATTTGTTTGACAGATGTTGGTTTGGTCAGATAGTGAGTGTTTTATTAGTTTGATTTCTTTACATTTTGAGTTTGTTGTTGTTTACTTTAAATTGTATCTAGCAGTAATTTCGTTTATTTAATTTGTGTTGTTAGTGATATTATGATATATACATATATATATATATATATATATATATATATATATATATATATATATATATATATATATATATATTTGTAGATTATGCAACACTGTTTTCTTGTATACGTTATCACTTTCACTTATGTACTTAAACAAGAATCTTACTTGGTATTTATGCGAGCGCTTTCAGAGACTAGTGAGTGCCTCCATCTTCTGGCATACTCAGAAGATGCCAGAAGATGGAGCCACTCACTAGTCTCTGAAAGCGCTCGCATAAATACCAAGTAAGATTCTTGTTTAAGTACATAAGTGAAAGTGATATATATATATATATATATATATATATATATATATATATATATATATATATATATATATATATATATATATAAAGGCCAAATACACTTTACGATTCAATATGAGATATGTTGCTTTTAGACAGTTATAGTGGATAGTGATAGTGAAACCTATCTAGGCCGAGGTACAATCGACATATCTTTTATTAATGAACTGAATGAACATATAACTGACCCAGTTTTAGAGAGATTTTTAAATTTTAAAGGAGGAAGAATTTCTAAATTACACTTTTATTTTAGCTTTAGAATGATATATAACATGCAACATTTATTTTCATTCTAATGTAAAATATGTGTAGTAAAGTGCAGTGATGTAGTGTTGCTATTTTATTTTTTTATGCATATTTTAAAGGAGCATAGAACCACCTAAATGTAAGTATCAATTCATATGTTTATATTTCCTGGAAGCTTGTTTCATTCCCTTTACAAAAATGTGTAACTTGTTGTAAATACGGTATTTATTATATATCAGATATTTTTTATATTTGACCTAATAAAGTTTAGGCAGATAGACATGTGTCTCTAAAGTGATAAGCTTCAAAGTGTTAAGAACCACTTTTCAATTATAAAAAATTTTGCTTGTTCTCATGACGTTATATTTGTGTACTTAGTTTTATACAATAGATTGGTATTAAATAATTTTGTATTGGTCAATCTTAACAGCCTTAAGTTTAACTATTTGACTCTTATACTAGAGAAGAGAGACATGCATTAATATTAATCTATATACAGTTTGAATAGAGTTCACAAGTATTATTATTATAAGTGAACTTACATCCACTGATATCCATGGTAACACAGAGCTTGAAATCAAACAAAATTACTATTTAACCTCAGATGCAATACATTGATACAAAGTATGACATAGATTATCAGTTATAACTATTTGATAAATTGGTTCTAACTGCTATCTACTAACTAACTAACATCTAATTGACTCTGAGACATCTGGGTGGAGGCTTTTATTTGGCCTCCTTCCTTGGATTCTAGCTATTGCTATGGATGATTCAACATTTGTTGATTCCATCTTCACGTGAGCTACTAGTAATCACTAATCACTTTTAAATGTTTTAAAAATTTGCCTATAGTAGCACTTACTTTGTTTGTTGAGGACGGCCATTTCGGGAGATGTGTCCCATTGTCAACTCAGACCGTAACTCAATCTGGTTACGGTCTGAGTTGACAATGGGACACATCTCCCGAAACGGCCGTCCTCAACAAACAAACGAAGTGCTACTATAGGCAAGTTTTTAAAACATTTAAAAGTGTTTAGGGATGATTCAAGTTAATCTACATTGTTTAAAGAATCTATCTCATAATTCTAAATGATATAAAAGGTAATTTTAGTATTGGATAAAAGAGAAGTTTCTGATTATGAATTGTGCTTGTAACAGAAATTTGGAAATTTCTTAAAGTAATGAAATAATGTTAAAATGACCATGGTGGCCTGGTTTCAGGCATTCCTTGTGGATCTTACCACAGAAACTGGTTATTGTTTTCTATTTTGAACTAACTTTCTCCTTTCTTGCATCACAATTTATTTTAAAATAGATATGTTACACTAATAAATATATATATAAAGTACATATATAAAGTACTGTATGTAAAAACTTGAAAGTAAATAAAAAGTATTTATTTTCGACATAAAATGGAAATGGTAGTTTCAAAACAGGTCTAAAGTGAAGGGGCTATTATCATTTAACATAAAAAGTAAGTGCTTCTATAAATATAAAACAATTAAATAAATCAATAATCATTATTTTTGCAAATATATTTGTATTATAGAACAGAGTAGAAACGACACTCGGTCTAATATGCAATTGTTTTTGTTTAGTCATGTTCAGGTCTTGTCAGTCTTCTCGGAAGTTAACAATACCTAATTTTGTATTTGTCATTAGAAAGCTGTAATTTAGTCGTGTCTACTTAATTTACATCATAATAACTTTACCATATATCTGGCAAGCAACTTATTTGAGTTGTATGGCTTTCTGTCATCCTCTGGCAAGTAACTCATTTCAGTTGTATATTACCTGTTGAGTACACATAAAAAATACAATACAGTTCCAACCCCTGGTAAATAC
Organism: Prosapia bicincta; assembly: GCA_036971475.1. Taxonomy (NCBI): domain Eukaryota; kingdom Metazoa; phylum Arthropoda; class Insecta; order Hemiptera; family Cercopidae; genus Prosapia; species Prosapia bicincta. The sequence goes on along the minus strand of JBAIZL010000001.1, from coordinate 45,454,618 downwards.
AACAAAACATATACCATTGAAAACGATATTGTAGAAAATCCTACATTTTCCCTTTTGCAGAAAAAAATATTACTAAAAACCATAAAGCATCCAAGTTGATTAAGTCAACCAAATGAAATGCAACATACAAATATTATTTAATCAAAGTCGAAATCCGTATTAATACTTGCAAGAAAATGTTTTTACACACATTATCTGTGGGCAAAAAAAGTGTTCCATCATAGCTTATGAACTGCCCCATGATAATAAAGGATTGAAGAAGGACAATTTTGAAGATAACCTACATTTAGATTTTAATGACCCTGTTACTTCCTCTTCATCGTCTAAGATGAAGAAACCTTCAGATGATGTTCTCATTCTGTAGAATTCCTCCAGAGTCTCCCAAAGAAGGAGTCCACAACAGTAGGATTTCCAGCCTAAAACTATACCTTAAATCAGAATGGGGAAGTAGAGTGGCTCTGTTTAAAGGATAGAAGCAAAAGTTTTGTATTAACAACAGTATCAGTGCTAGTTATTGTGTATAAGTTTAACAGTGATCTTTACCAGCCCAAAAAGATCAGTACAAAACTTGCTTTAGCCATAAACTAGGAAAAGTGCCTCATAAAGATTCAAAATACATACATACAAATAAAAAAGAAGAATCCAAACATAAGGAAAGACAAAGAAAGAGCGCCGAAAAGCGAATCATTCACAATTAATACTGTTGATAGTCAAGCTGTTCTTCTGTTAACTAACATTCAGATCTACATACTAAGAAACTAAATTAAATTACTAAATTATACCATTTACATTTTATAATTATACCATTTAGACAAAACAATGTTTGGTAATGTTTAACATGAATACTCAATATTATTCTATGATTAATAAATTTTGACTCAAAGACACCAATTTTGTAGAAATAATATTATTTCAGAACAAAATGAAATTGTCATCATATTCTCCTACTTATTTATCTGTATTCTTTTTGTTGCTATTTTAATAATACTAATGTATTACTCAAATTTTCAACTTTTTGAATTGTTCAGGCTTTATATATAATAAGAAACGACTTGGATAGTTTTTCAAAAGGTGTTGAAGAAAGAAAAGGAATCCTTTTAAATTTAAACCCAATTTATCAAGAAAAGTATGTTCAACCAGCCCAGAAACATGCAGATGCTGTAATGAAAAAAGCACTCAAGTATTCAGAGTAAGTATTGATTATATTCCACATTTTCTCTTAAATTTGGATTTTCATCTCTTACTTATATTACTTACTTTATCCAACGCCTGCCCTTGGTAACTCGACCATTTGGCATCGTGCAGACCAGTAGAGCTTGGAGAGTCTGGTTTTTGGGTCGCTATTGTATGCTTCGAGCTGTGGGCAGGCAGGAAGGTGGTCTCCATCCATCTTTCCTGTTTGGCACAAGGGGCACCGATCCGTGTCCGCCAGCCCAATGCGATGAAGGTGCGCCTGAAGGTAGTCGTGTCCCGTGGTTAGACGGAACAGCGCAACACTGATAGGTCGAGGCAGGTTTTTTGGAATGGGGTTGGTGCAAAGTTCTTGCCATCTCTTTCCAACAGCCAGGTTGTCTTGTGATTTTTTCAAGTACGTCTTAGCTGCTGCGTGGATCCTGGTGTAAGCAGAGCCTAGTGATATTTTGATTTGTGGCTGTGGTAGACGGCACCCACTCTTGGCGAGGTTGTCAGCTTTTTCGTTCCCTGTTGTGCCAACGTGGCTGGGAATCCACTGGAGCGCAATTCTGAAGCCTGCCTCTTGGCATAGTTGCATTTTTTCTCTACACGACACTGTCAAGGTGCAGTCAGTTGGTGTGTTAGAGGAAACTGCCAAAATCGCTGATTGTGAATCAATCAGGAATACAACCTGCCGCGGCGAAAGTCGCATGACGCATGATGCTGCTTCTCCTATGGCCACAACCTCACCATCAAAATTGCTGCAGCAGAGGCCCACAGCTACCGAGCCCTGAAATAATTTTGAAAAATATCCTGCTCCAGTTTCTCCACTTGAAGGGTTTGAAGATCCATCTGTGTAAATATGAAGCCAGTCACTTTCAGGGAATCGTTCGTTGATGGTCATTAATGTTGCTTTCCTGAGTTCAATATCCATAGCCTGTGACTTTGGTTTCACCTGGTCAACAAGGTTTAGAAAAACTGGAGGTAGGTTGTCAAAGACTCGATTGTGTTGATTTAATGGGGCAGCTTCTGCATGAAGGAAAAGGTTATATTTTTGTTCCAGCTGTAGAGCTTTGATTACTGGAGTAATCTGAGTTCTGAGGCGGGAAGTGGCAGCTTTATATGTTTCCCAAAACTTTCTATTTGTTCTTTTATTTTTTTCCCAGAATTTTAGGAGACATTTGTCTCTTCTGACTTCCAAGGGTTCCAGTCCTGTTTGGATCTCCATAGCTAGTATTGGAGTTGATTTAGCTCCTCCAGTTATGAGCCTCATGTTATTATTTTGAACCTTGTCTAGCTTCTTTAGGCAATTTGAGCTGGCTAGGTTGAGCACCTCTCCTCCATACTCCATTGTTGGTCGTACATAGGTCCGGTACGTTGAATTTAGAACATCCTGGGTAGCACCCCATGTAGTTGCTGTTAATCTCTGTAGCAGTTTGCTTCTGTTGGTGGCTTTTTCGGCTGTTGCCTCAATATGATTTGCAAAGTTTAGCTTCCTGTCTAACGTGATGCCAAGATATCGTGGAGTATCTTCATGGTTTAAAGTTTTGTTGTTTAACTTGATCCTCAGTTTTGGCGGCTTAGTTGAAAGGGTGAATAGAGTGAAAACAGTCTTTTTCTCACTAACTACCATTTGGTTGTAATTGGCCCAGTCAGCAACTCTGCTAAGGGTTCGATTTATAGTTTCTTCCAGGTTCGAAGGAGTTCCGCTTGAAGCCCAAAAGACCAGGTCGTCCGCAAAAAGTAAGGTTGATATGCCCGGTACTTCTTTTACTATTTTTAAGAGGTCGTTTATCATAATATTGAAAAGGATACAGCTGAGTACTGCTCCCTGCGGTAGGCCGTTGCGTTGCTGTTTAAATGACGAAATTGTGTCTCGGAAACGGACTCGAACATGCCTCTGTGCCAGAAAGGACTTCACCCATCCTAAGAGTTTTCCAGTTATTCCTAATTTTTGGAGTTTGTGCAACAGAAGCTTCCTCCATATTCTGTCATAGGCTTCCTTGAAGTCTACAAAGACTGCCACAGTCGACATTTTTCTATGAAAGCCATCCTTCACTGCTTGAACGAGCTTCACAACTTGGTCCATAGTGCCACGGTGTTTCCTAAAGGCAGCTTGCTCATCTGACAGGGCACCGGTCCTCTCTAGAAAGGGACTCAGACGATTGACAATCATTCGCTCGGCTAGCTTGCAGCAGCAGCTCATGAGGGAAATGGGTCTGTAGCTTTTTACTTCGCATGGAGGCTTTCCTTTTTTAAGGATAGGAATGATTTCCGCTTTGCGCCACAGGTCAGGGATGAATTTATTCAGAGTTAGGTTCATAAGCTTCAAGAGAGTTTTCTGGGCGGATGTCCCAAGATGTAACAGGAACTCTGGGAATATGGAGTCTGGTCCAGCTGATTTTCCTGACTTTAGAGTATATAAAGCTACCTTTAGTTCTGCAAGGGAGAAGTTTCCGTTCATGACCTGATTTTCCTCCTTTGATAGACATGTAGTGTGTCGATACTTTAGGAATTCATTTTTCTGAAGCTTAGGAATCTTTAATTTTCCAACGTTGGCGTAGTGTTGGCAGAAAGCGTTTGATACCTTTTTGGGGTCATGGATGTGTTTGCCGTGGTATACTATAGGTTCTGCAGACGCAGTTACTTGTTGATTATTTAGACTTGACAGGAAACGATGTGCTTTTATTCCATCTTTTTTATAGTCCAACCGGCTGACAAAGGTTCTGTATGCTTGTCGCTTGCTTTGTTTAATTTCCCGTTGGAGGGCCGCTTGCGCTCGTCGCACTTCTACACAACTATCTCTTGTCTTTTCAACTTCAGCAGCTTTCCTGGCGTCATTTCGTTTCTTTTTCAGGATGGAGAGTTTCGCTGACCAGAAAGGTCTGTGCTTTTTCACTTGTCCTCGAGGCACAGTTGATTGGGCGCATTTAAGTATAGTGGATGCTACGGCCTTTGTAGATTTGTCAGGGCAATCTGTAATGAGATCCCCCGTTATTAGGTCATCGGAGAGCAATTTAAACTTTGTCCAGTTGGCTTTCTTGAAGTTCCACCTTGGTTTTCTCTTAGGTGCTGCAGGTAGTCGGGTCTGTGCGACAGTGATGTTAATTACACGGTGTCCGCAGCCACTAGCTGGGTCTTTCAGTTCCATGCTGGTACGTGTCATCAGATCAGGGTGGAGCAGCGTAAGATCTGGTCTGGTCAGTGAGCCGATGTAGGACAGAAACGTTGGGTCGCTGTGTTGGACGTGGAGGTGGTTTTCGTCAATGAAGTCCTCTATAGATCTCCCTACTGCGGTTGTTCTATCATAACCCCATCTTAATGATGGTGCGTTGAAATCTCCCGTGATGATTGTGTTTGCACAAATACCCAGAATGCTGTTTTCAAGACTTGGTCTATTTAGTGGTGGATTGTAGAGTCCATAGACTTTGTACATTTTTGTCTGCTTCCAAACCTTAAAAAGTATTATCTCTGACTTATCGTCGTCGGTCATTTCATGTATAATTTGATGTTCAGCAATGACTGTATTTTTCACACCAGCAAGAATTCCAGAGGCAACAGGACGTGCTCTTTTCAGAGTTACGAGAGAATATCCTGGGACTTGGCAAAACACAGTGTTGTCAGTGCATGCACCAGCTTCGACAATTATAAAGATGTCCGCGTCAAAAGTTAAAATAATATGTTTTAATTCTAATAATTTGGATTGGTTTAGGCCTCCGGCATTCCAAAAGGTTACCTTCAGGCCGTCGTCAGGGCCCTGAAGAGGGCCGTTTGTAAAAATTTTGTTAGCTCTTGTTGCAATCTTTATTGCTCTTGTGGTCTGCTCGAGTATAGCGCAGACTGTTGATCGTTCAGTCGAGAGCAGGGGGCACCACGTGCAGGCGATCAACTTCACCCCCCCATCTCTTACTTATATGCAGCATTCACATTTGAAAATTAATTACATCTTTTTCTTATGATTTCTGTTTTCCATGACAAATCTTTATTAGTTGAAATTTTGGAATAAAATTACTTGCTTTAACTTATATTAAAAGTAAATATTAAAAATTGTAGTGAGACAAAGAGATTTAAGCTGCAATAGTGTCCTGCCTAGAGACTAATCATACTGCCTAGTGCAATCAAAAATCTTTTGTGTCAATATATTTTTTTTAACATTAACTTTTTTATAAGTTTATATTATTATAATGTGATATTACAAAGTTTTAACAAATTATTTTCTTCACCTTTTAAAACCAATGTATAAGATTGAAATTCAATATGAAGAACACAGTGGTATAATATATTATAATAAAAATATTGACAAAAACCACAATACCACAAAAATAATAAAAAATAACTAATATAAGTTACCTAAGACTAAACCCTCATATACATTTCAATGTCATCATCATCAAATGGTCCTATTCTATCTAGAATACAACAATTTATAAACTAGACTGATGTCAGTAGACTTATCATGAGAATAAAATTTTCATTTGACACTTTCAAAATAATAATTTTCTTAGATTGAAATAACAACTATATACATAAAATGCCATTGATTATTACAATTTATTTTTTTTTATTCAACAAATAAGTAATAATTTTATTTAGTTATAATTTTAATTAATTAGAAATAAATAACGTAATAACTTTGCACTTATTGTGATCAAATCAGTCTATTCATAGGTCTATTTTTATTTTCATGTTCTATTATACTATATAAAAATATTTAATAAGTAAATATAATTGTTCAATAACAACTATATTTCGAAGTAAAACAATTCCTTTAGTTGATAATTCTTTTTATTTGTAAACATTATTATACAAACCCAATCCTAAAAATGAAAGCTAATTTGTGCAACTGATTTGTTAACATGATACCATGATTGCCAGAGGCATAAAAAATTTTAAAAATCTCTATTTTAGAAATCTGAATATCATATTTAAAATATGAAGAACATTGCTAAAAACAAAACTAGATAATTATAAATTAATCTAAGTCTTATATAACACTTTCAGCAGGGCGGCGATATTGGTGATCTCATCAAACTACTGTTTGTTTTTCATTAACTTCCACCTCTGACTGCAGTGAAATGCTATGCTCATTGCATAGGTTGTCATAGCATCTAATTATCAAGCCCGTTGTTTTCATCTCAATACTTTTATTTCTAACATATACATGTTTATTGGGAACATCAGAACGGTGTATAAGACACTAAAATATTATTTTATTCATCAGGTCACAATTAAAAAAAAAAAATAATAATGAAAAATTACTGTATGGCAAATAATAAAACACAATAAAAAAGACAGAGGAAAAAAGATAATTTACATACAAAACTAAAGACCCTACTACTAAAATATACTATATTCTAAAATAAGCATTCAACGTTTAACTCGGAATGTTTGTTTCTGTTTGTGCCATGTGTTTCACAAAGCCATAGAGATCGATAATGTAAACGGAAACATAGATAATACATATGTCATGTCCAAGACTATTTATAGCCAAGATTAGCTGACATTTGTTTAATACAATCTTATGTTGACACATTAGGTTTTCAGGCGTCCAAGCATTTTGTCAATGACTCATATTTACAATAGTCTGTTCCCCCCTCAAATTGGTTCATTCTCTCTAATATGACAGTTATCGTTTATTCTTGCGTTAGTTCAGAAAGCTTAGTTAACTTTTATGATCGTTGTTTTTACCGGATATTTTGCCGCGTTAAATGGTTCAAACTAAAAAAAAACCATTAAAATATAAAAGTTAAACCAAATTAAATATGTTCATAAAACTCCCTGAATCATTGTTTCAGTTGAAGCATCAAAAGTTAACTTGGAATAGTCAGATTTAAAAATGACTCAGGCACAATGTTCTCCAAACTCTTCTGAAGCACTGACGTAAATATCAAACCTTTGTCGTAATGACAAACACGTATCGACAATAGAGAAGTTTTAATTAGCCTGGGAGTGAGCGTGCCGGTGAGCTCGCCGTATCTAAGAAAATAAGCTGAGAGCGCATCGCCATGCTCTCTGTGCCTCGTAAGGGAACCCAGAGCATGCCGGAACACTAGCCGTGCTGAACGTGTTAAAATCTATTTCTTCTTTTAAATCTGTTTTAAATGACACATTATAAAATTAATTTTTTTTACAAAAAAAAGATTAACTGATAATTTTTAGCTAAGAAATTGTCAGTAAACTTAAGGGAAGGTTTGGTTAACATGAGAAAATAAGTAAAAAAATATTACAAATATTACTCTAATTTAAAATATTAGAGAAAAAATTGGAAAAAATAAAAAGTGTAAAAATCATTCAAAAATGTTCTCCCAGGGACCATATCAGGGCAGGCACATGTTGATAATCAAAGAGTTAATTCAGGGGTTTACTCCTTTATCTTTTGCCCCTTCATTTTTGCACTATCTGTTCTGAATGCTAAATTTACAAAATTTATTACCTCAGTCACTGACTTACTTATTTCATATATTAGGTTCTGAGCCGATGAGTTAAAGCCAAGTTAAGCTGATGCGATGAACAATAGACACATGTAGCTGAAGGATTGATGTTTTGAATTAGGGCCTGATTCCTCATAGATTTTTTAGCCATGTTGGAGCCTCATTATATGCTTGTCGTCTTGATAAATCCAAAGAATTGAATTTATTAAGAAGTTTTGTCAACTCTCCTCCTGTAGTTGATGAAGCTTCAACAAAGCCTAAGAAGATTTCTTTTATTTTATTCAAGTCAATATCTAAATATTTCATACAAATTGTGAGTTATAAAATTGGGCTAGTATCATGAGTCTCATCTGCAATTAATGAGAAATATTTAAATTTTTTCATTTTAATGAGCAATCTTTTTGGCAATCAACAGCCTGTGCAGCAGTTTATTAAATTGTTCTGTGTTGTTTTCCTAATGGAAGTGTCAATCTTGAGAGCTGTTTTAAGGCATTCTTTCAGTACCTTATCACCCGCATCAACTCGAAAGTGCAGTAGTGCCCTAAATTTTCCTTCACTGTCTTCACTTTTAGCAACGTTAAATACTCTTTATCATCAGTACAATATTCTCATTGCCTCAAAATAAAATTGGTTTTACAATCAGCTGTAAATGAGTTTGGTTTAACAACACTCATCTCTTAGCCTAAGAATTTATTTGAATATCATTTTTTCCTTGGAACTTCATAATTTCTTTAAAACTTTATGCTTCTAAAAAGTGACATTTTGTGATACTCAGTTTTACACAAAGCAGTTTGTTTTTTTAGTGGTAAGAATATTCACAATTTCTTCATGATATCATTTATTACAATTTTTTTATTTGGTTAACATAATTCTCTATTAAAAAATTTCATTTTTCAATTTTTTAATATTCTGTTTTTATTTCTTTAAATTTAAGATAGGTATTTAATATTCCAATGTTTTAATCATCTAATTTATACAGATTTCTTTCCACCATATTTTCTAATAATTCTTTCATATAATATTTGTGTGTAACACTTTACTTCACTATCTCCTTACCTAATAACCAAATTTTCCTTAGATTCATTATTTTTAACGATTTACTATTTTGATCTTTAATAGCTCTAAATTGTTTTTACAATGCTGATATAGTTTTTTCCCATTGATATTTCAACCTCTAAAAGCTCTCAAAAAAGCCACAAAAAGTCAATTTTATTAAAAATATACAAACATTGTAAATACAAATGTTGTCATTGTACAATATACTGTACATACAATATGATGTCAGTCTTTCTTCAAACTATGCTTGTATCAGCTAATGTGGTTTCTTTTTTTATTTAAATTTCTTTACTATTAATAGTTAAATTACGAGTATTACAAAAATAAATTTTACACAGGGAGTAAATTTATATATTGAATAGTCAACATTTATACAATTAGTTTAAGTACATTTTGCTATATGAATAGAGAATTTTAAACTAATGAGACCAGAGAGAAAGTGTTTTACAGTGCAACTTAATGCATTGTTTTCTTGTTTAGCTTATTTGTGCCAACAAGACAAGATGCTGACTTTGCACTAAGAGCAAGCAAAGCATATCAAGATATTGTAGATGCTCTCTATGGAGCTAAAGAGGCAGCCAAGAATGCTAGTATTGCTGCTGATATTGCTTATGAGAAGGTAATCAGAATAACAGAAACTATTTATATAAGAAACAACATTTAGATATGCTCTTTGTATCATTTTGATTCATATTAATTAGTTTTTTTTTAATATGGTTTTTAAATAAAATGTTGGACTTTAGAAATTCTTTCCCATTAATATAGAAATATTAAATAAAATTATAAAACAATTTTTTACTATGCTTTTTACAAAAAATATTTGTAACAAAATACAGTTAAAATATTTTTTGGTCGAAAAAACATTATTTTATTATTTATTATATGTTACACAATAAAATGTCACTTATGGTTTGACGTTTCCATTAGTTTAAATAATCCCACTAACTTTGCTGACTTGAGATCTACACAAAAATTTCCTAATTAAAAAAATTTTTTTTATATATTTACACAATTTTTTTAATTTAGAATTTTTTACTGTGGTTCTACTAGGGCTATTCAGAAAGTAAGGAACGTTTCTGTCTGACGCCGCTAAGCGAGCGCCGATCTTGTACATTTTGGTGCGTGCACACTCGGCGTCCAGCAGTGACAACGAGAACATTTCCGCGTTGCCCGTTTTTTCACAATTTCAACTGAAGATGTGCACTGCGATTGAAAATCCCGCTAGTTGTGAAGTGCAGTCAGTGATATGGTTTTTGTTGGCAAAAAACTTAAAACCAATAGACATTTATCGCCAAGTATGCAAAGTTTACGGAAACAACGTAATGAATGAAAGTTCTGTGAGAAAATGGTGCATTCAGTTTAAAAATGGCCGAACTGACGTTCATGACGAAACGAAGAGCGGAGGCCCAAGCATTGCGACTAATGAACTGGTCGCTAAAGTTGATGAAAACCGCCGATTCACGATAACGGAGCTTTCGCTTTGTTTTCCACAAATTTCACGGACTTTGTTGTTTGAAATTGTCACACAAAGGTTAGGCTACCACAAATTTTATGCAAGATGGGTGCCGAAAATGCTCACTGACCATGATGAAAGTCACCAAATGGAGTCAAGTTTGACACATCTGGATGCCTATGACAGACATGGTGCTTCACTACTGAACCGCATCATAACTGGTGATGAGACATAGGTAAAACACGTTAATTGCGAAACGAAATTACAGTCCATGGAGTGGGGGCACACAAGCTCCCCCAAAAAACCAAGAAAATGTTTGCAAACATTTTCAGCAAGGAAGATTATGGCGACGGTTTTTTGGAACAGGCAAGGTGTGCTTCTTATTGACTTTCTTGAACGTGGTGCAACAATAAACTCTGAGGGGTACTGTGAAACTTTGTGCAACCTTAGGAGAGCAGTTCAAAACAACAAATTGATGTCAAAAATTTTGTTTATGCATGACAATGCCTGACCTCACACAGCAAACCGCACCAAAGAACTCCTTGAGTCATTCAAATGGGAGGTTTTTCCTCATCCGCCTATAGTCCTGACCTTGCACCAAGCGATTTTCACTTGTTTCCAAGATTGAAGACCTGGCTAGCAACACAGCGCTTTGATGACGACGCGGAGCTCAAGCTGCGCGTCACTGAGTGGCTGAGATCGCAGGCGGCAGATTTCTATGATCAAGGAATTTTAAAGCTTGTCCACCGCAACGATAAATGTTGAGACATTCATTCAGTTGCTCTTTCAGATGTATATAATAAAAAATTTTTATTGTACTTATTTTTTTTTATTCAAAAACATTCCTTACTTTCTGAATAGCCCTCGTATTTGAAGCACTTGCATTGCGCATGTTGTGCAACTTTACAATGTCACTACACACTTTCACTCTCTTGCAATAAAAGGTTAATCTCAGATGGCCACATATTTTCCATTTTTACTCAGTAATAAGACAAGATACAAGCTCTCAACATACACTGAGTAAAAACTATACTCCGCAAGCTCTAGTTAACATAAAAACTGATGAAATCTTCTGTTACGTATGTAACATCTGACAAAATGTCAAATTATGGAATATAAATATCTTTCTTTATTTCCACTGTAAATTCTCAGAAGCGATAAATATCCCTTAGAAAGTATAGACATCTAGGCTTACAAGTAACATATCACTGTAAATAAACTCTCTTATGACAACAAATTCTGTTTCGAAGCAACAATAAAAGCCCATGACAAGCTGAGCTTGACTGTGAAGCTTAATGGGTTAATGTTGAATATATAATTTACTTATAATTTTAGGCATATCCTGGAGTTGGTACTGAATCCTTGGTATACCAAGCCACAGTTGCTCTGTTGGACTCTAAAAGGTTGCTTGAAGATGCCCAAAAACATAAAAGCAATGTCGAAAGCCTAAAGGAAAAGCTAAACACATCTGTTAAAGCGGTTGGCACTCTTCGATATCTTTTAACTCAGGCAGCACATGGTGACAATGGTATAACTAGAGAGTTGCAAAAACTTGATTCAAGTCAGAGTAAGTCAATATTTGGTTTGAATTTATTATAGAAAACATAATAAGAATACATTAAATTTTACTTTTTAATTTGATTTTTGTAAATACAGTGAAACCTGTTTAAGCCGGAATCCATTGGGACCGGCATTTTTTCCGTCTAAGACAGGTTTCCGACTTATGCAGTAGTAGTGTACTGTATGATGGTAATACCATCACGAAACGTTTGCCAAGTCTATTTTTAGCGTTGGGGTGAGGGTAGGCCGTGGAGATTCTTAGCTATAAGACTATTATTTCTACTGATCAGCTGTATGGCGCTGTACCAACACTACATAGATAACGGACAATTAATTGTCATCGTGTCTACATTTGTTCTAATACAGTATTTAACTTAATTATTTATTTTCGATTAAGTACTGACTGTTTATTTCCTACAGAGATAACACTTTAACATATAAAGCAAGTGTATTTAAATCACAAGAAAACTATGACATTTTAACGTCTAAATAAACGTCATTCAACAGTAATATCGCTTATCTTGATTGCCTAATGATAGCCCGTAGCCTGTGCCCTGTGACGTCACAACTCGCAAACCTTGTTTTCTAGGTGGTATTGGCTATGCACACTACAGAAAATGTTAAAACCTACATTACATAATAAAAATCTTACCTTTTAATCCAGCATCCTTTTATCCTTCTCCACAAAACATTTTCAATAGAAAACACTAAAACTATAAAACTAAAACACTTATACACTTGTCAACAAAATTTATGAATTAATGATGCAATTTATTAAAAACTATATTTTTCCTCTTACTGTATTTAGGCTAAATACTATACATAGTAGGCTTATGTAAAAATAAAAGAAAATCAATTAGGCTTGAAAAAATCTAGCATTGACTATTGTTTTAAAAAGTTAGTTTTACTTGCTTGTGTTTCAGTTATTGTTTTTAGTTATAACAAATAGTGACGCATTTCCGGGCTGTTAATACGTACCGCAAAATCTTCTACCTCACAAATTTTCATTAAAGCCTCGCCAAATGTTTTTATTTTGTTTTCTATGACTGGTCCGTCTTCAATTTCTTCTTTTTCTTCTATTTGCGCAAGTTTTTTGCCTTTTAGAATGAAGCGGTCTCTCGCCTTTCAATATGTCAATCAATATGTCTGTCCGTGAATGTTTGTAAACCATGAGTGCTGGCACATAGCCTAACGTAAATTATGGATGTTTGTATACCATTGCGTTATCTTGTGCATATCAGCAATCCTTAACGTTGGGAGTTCTCAGAAATAAATACGATCCGTTACAATTAAGCAGACCTATCTGTGAATTTTGTTATGGTAAAAAAATACAGTATATTATAAAATGTATTTTATCTAAACGGAAGTCATTGTAACTTTATATTTTACAGCATGTATATGGTCAGATTTTCTGGCTTATGCAGAACTAAGATGTAGTAAATACGTATCACTCATCCTTTTGCTTATTCCGCTTCCGTGTTAAACAGTTTCCGGCTTATGAAGGTTATTAACCAGGTAAATTAAATAGACGACTGTCGGGACTTTTAAAGTTTTCCACGATAGACGGGATTCCGCCTAACATAGGGTCCGTCTAAGACAGGTTTCACTGTAATAGCGTAAAATTTATTAACATCAATAAAATAAAAATATTCATCTTCATTGATATGCTTAAGATATCCTATATTAGATTTTATAAACAAAACAAAAAACTTACTATAGAGGCGTGTATATATATATAAATATTAAATATATATATATATATATATATATATATATATATATATATATATATATATATATATTGTAAGTATTCTTTTATTATATGATTAATGAATGAATGATTTAAAATGTATTTTTCAATCAAGGTAGGTTAGTAACTTTTCTAATTTATTTTAAGATAAATAAATTTTCTAGAGCTTTCTTTTTTTAATAACAAGTTTAATGTATCATTTGAAACAATTTCTTAGCAATTATAAGTTTTATTAATAAATTACAATTTTTTTTCTATTTTTAGGTTTTACAAATTTACTATAAGTTTCCTCTATTATAATAAGTCTTATTACTATAAATTGTATTTCTCTGTTGGCAGCAACAATTTTTATTTAGTTTAGCCTAAATTGATTTTAATTTTGGTTTAGCACAAGCTCTCTTAATCTCGGGTTATCTGGTAGGTTTTAAATTTTGAATAATGAAATCTTATTTGGCACTCTAAAGTACAAGAACAAAAAAAAATCTAGGCTATAAATGTTATAAACTATGTTACAAATTAATTTATTTCTAAGTAAAATTGTCCTTTAATATTCTTTCTAAATGTTTTCTTTTATAGTTCAATTTTATAATAAATTCACTGGTTTCTTTTCTTTTATAAATGTCTGATTGCAAAATTTTAAAATGTAGTAATGGATCTAGCCTAGATATTTAAGTGTTTTAGATTGCAGATTCCACTTTTCGGCCTTTATCAAAATATTTAATAAGATCTTTTTAACTAAATAGTTTTAATTAATTTTCTTGAAAGTATTTTGTAGTGTTAATTGAATTCGAGACTAACACTCCCGCACTAAGTTTAAATTCTTCAAATTTTATTGGCCAATTCTGAAACAGGTCTTGTTTGAGTAGGTTTGAACAACTGAAGCGACGCTAAGCCACGCATTTAAAAATGGCTAAACCAACTATTTCCTTTTTTTAATTGTTGTTACCGGCTTTACGGATGCTGTATTCACTGCCTTTGGTACATTTCATGTTCTTAATAACTAGGTTTTAATTTCTTTGCAGGTAACTGCATTTAAATATTATATCTCCCGACTAAGTTTAAATTATCAGCTGTTCTATTCACAATGCACGCGCACCTCACTGAATATGTTAGTCATCCCGTTTGGTCTAATTGTGCAATCTTAAAACATTTTCACTTTCTTAACACTTAAAGGCTTTTACTTTTATTTACATTGTTTTAGTGTTCTTTTCAAAATTTTACACATTAAATTGTTTCTATTATATTGTTTTTTTTATAGTGGTTATTGCTCTAAAGTAGTGATTAAATGTTACGATTTTGCCAATTTAGTTTATGTTTACATTTTTCTCTTTTTTTCATAAATGGGTATTTTATGGTTTGAATTTACTTACATATTTATATTATATTATACATAGTGCCTTTCTTACTTGCTATTCCAAAATGATACTATATATATATCTGTAGCTGTCTTTTTTTCTTATTCTCCTTCTCTCTGACAAAACTCAGACACAGCGTTATGAACTGGATAATTACCAAAAAAAGGTTAAAAATTATTCCTTACATTTCGCCCAACAAAAACTATTAGGTTTTAAAGCAGGGGTGGAATTGATAGGAAAGCAAAGAAGTGAAGTAAAACAGGTTTGTAAGGTGATATACAAGGTGTTAAGTAGAAAAGTTATAGTTTCCAATTCGCCAATCATGTCGATCAACTCCACCCATGTATTTATTGTAGTATTTTATGACATTTGGTTGTGGAACAGATGTTCTGTCTTGACATTCTGCTCGACCGCGATGCATGATGCAGGGGAAACAGTGTCAAAATTTGTCCCAACTATGACACACTTGTTGTCATACCACTTCACAAACAGAACTTCAACTTCTGAATCAAAAGTGTATCTTGGCTCTTTGGACAAATCATTGGATTCTTCAAAGGGCATTTGCATAAATGGTTCTGCCTCATAGTATTGGTATAGCTCTAAAACCAACATCTCTCAAATGAACAAATAAATCTCTGCTGGTAAAGAGATTATCAAAATATACTCTGTGGTGTTTGGGCTCTTAAACTAGCCCAACATATTTACAACGACATGGACCCCTTAAAATCATATCTTCCCTTTTATTTATAGCTACTTCTTTACCACAGTATAAAATGAAGTCTAAACAGTATCTACTTGATATAGCTATGACTGATTCCCCAACAAACTATATGGCTGGAATACTTGAAACGGAAACAGACCTCGTATCACACAGAGAAAGACCCGACTCAATGAACTATCAAACACACACCACGAACTCTAAGAACCAATGAGTCATCAAAAAATTGCAGACGGTGATCCCAGGAAGCAGATGTTACTTTACACATTCAGGTTCTGATGAGATAAACTGATGGTTCAGCGCCCTAAATAGAACAGCATGATCCCACTTGAAGATAAAAAAGAATCACACTCTCTTTCCTTTAAATATACATTTTGTTAAGCATAATAAATATGTTGTGGCAAATATTTTGCATTTGAAATATAATGTTTGTTATAAAAAATATGAAAACTATGCAGACTGTCGGGATCAAAATAATACTTCCAAATCAAACTGTTCTAAGATGCTTGAAAAGGCAGATCCAGTGAAAAAGTAAATATTATACTATTAAATGTTACTATCTTTATCCATAAATAATAATTTTAAAACAATAATACGCTTTGAGGCAAATCTTTTAAAAAAATGCAACCATCCTATTTATAGAACGCTGGGCATTAATGGGTTAAATTACATGGTATATGTGTATTACTTCAAACAACCAAAATTGTTTACTAAAAAACATCCAAGTATAGTTCTAATTTTACTTTAAAGAAAATATTTATTAATTTTCAAAGAGTGAAATTGTAAAATGCTTCTATAACCTAATCGATTCAATTTTTAGTTAGTACCGATGCTGAAAATATTATCATTGAAACTGATGAGTTGCAAGAAAATACAAGATTACTTCAGGCAGAAGCAGCTGCAATAGCCTCAGATGTCAAAGTAAAACTTAGACCTCAACTACAACAGTTAGATATGGATGGTGAAGACCGCCTTAATGTTGCACAAGAAATGAGTAAGTTTTTATTTATCTACTAATTTTTACCATTTTTCAAAACTACTTTTCTGAATTAATTTCTATTAATCATTAAAACAACATATATAGACACATGAATCATCTGTAAATAACCACAACAAATTTAGTATAACAAAAGCATGAAACATAGACTGGGGGACCTGGAGGGTCTCAAGCGCCCAATCTTGTGCTAGGGGGTCTGACACCAGGAATTGGCTATAATGGATATATAGCGAAAATTGTCTAATCGTAAAATACCTTATGAAGTAAATAAAAACATCAACTGGGATTATTAGTATCACTCTAATAATTAGAACACTATTATTGTAGCTATGCTATTTTACAAAGAATGTGGAGCATTAAGATAACAATATATTTTAAATGTAAAATAACAATACATTTAAAACTCAACACATAATTACATTATAACTCACACACACTTTTTGACATCATAACTCCTAATCCTCACAAAGTACACCCACGCCCCACCATAATATCCCACCCCCACCTAAAGACCCTAACCTACGAAAACCTTGAGACCAGTTACGGTTGAGTTGACAATGGGACAAATCTCCCAAAACGCCCGTCCTCAACAAATATAAGTAAGTGCTAAAATATTTACAAGTGTTTTAGTTAAGTACTTACTTAATCTACTGACGGTAACATTTTACTTTAGAAAACAATATTTTTTAATTACCTATAAATATTCAGCAAAACTTGTTTATCCTTTTTAAAAGTAAATTAAATACCTAAAAATTCACACTTCTCCTGGATAAGATAGTTTTTATTAAGTTTAAATTACTGGATTAAACATAGAAATTTTTAAAGCTTTTAACAATGTTTCAAACGAGTACCTATCATATTTCTTAAGAAATGTCAATAACTTACATTAGTAAAGTACTTAAACTAGGTAAATAGTGGATTAGTATATACAATAACCTTCAAGAAAAATAACAAAATAATATATCTAATTTTTGCATGAGAGCATATCCTATTTATATCTTTCTATCACCCCTAAAGAAAGCTGATCAACTTCAGCCCAGAACACTTACCAAAGATACTATGACCCTTTCTACCTAGTTTAATGTCTCTCAATGCTATCGATAACATACAACTTTTTTCTCTACTGCAATTTCAACTCAGATTTATTTACACAAAAAAATAATAAATAAACCTGGTCTTAAAAAAAGAAATATAAATGTCTTAATTTATTTAATCATTGTATTGCACATTTAAGATATATAACAGATATGTTGCTGATTAATTAGTTTCAGAAGCTCGAGTAACTGTTTCAAAAGCCCAGGAATTGGTTGCTCAAATCACTTCATCATCTAGGCGACAAAATAAAGCATTTGAAATATGGAATAATACTGTTGCGTCAAAACTAGAGGCTTTACGAAGTAAGATCATGCAAGCACGACACATAGCTGACGGGGTAAGCTACTCATATTTAAGAATAATAATACTGATAAATCTAATTATAAAACTGAAATGTGTATAAAATGTATTAGGCTTTTATTTTGATATTGTACTAAAAATATCCCTTAGAATTAAATTAACACCTCCTTGCCAGGACTTGTGAGCATGCTCCATAGGCTCAACACTCCCTGCACCAGGGGTCCATTCTTCTGCCCATCTCAGACACAGGCTGTTTGAAATCTCTAATGCAGCTTTTGAGATAACATGAAGAAATCATTTCTTGATCTCCTCCCCATACCAGGGTACTGCAGAACATTAAAGAGACTTTGTAGGAACCCATAGAGTTGTTTGAGTGAACTATATAAAAATTACATCTGCATCCTTTTTCCCTAACCCAGGAACATAAAACAGAGTAATTGAACTTTTATTAATGATTGGATGGAATGTTAGTATCCCAAGGCAAAGTCTGTTCAACTATAATCACAGGTATTAGAGATTTTGACACTGCTGTCAAATTAGGACATAAGGATGTAACAACCCCCTTCTGGTGGGAAACTCATACCAAATGTTTCCATAAAAAGAGTAAGAATTATCCAACTACATTCTTCCCAACAATTGACAAAGTCATTGTCTACCTAAATTTACAAGTTTTTTCTGCTCTTTGAAAAAATTTGATTTTGGTGATAACAGTTGGAGCACTTTGTTTTGGTGATAGCCAAACTTACTGCTTCTTTTATAATACCCAAAACTCTATAATGGCACTAAATATAGCCAATGGACAGCCTTTCTAAATATCTAGACCAATAGAAGCTCCTTGTATATAGCATAAACAGAAGTAGTCCACCTTTAACAAACCCTGCCTCTAACAAACCCCTCTTCTAGTAATAGAATGTAGCAATGAGTATTAAAGAGCATTTACATTAAACTAACAATTCATGTAACCACTCATGTAGAAAAACCTTCTACATAAGGTTATTTTTGGAGGCACACATGCTTCTCCCAGCACAGCCTAATCATGTGGTATAGCCAAGTTCCAACCACCTTTGTCTTCATCTTCTTCAAGTACTAAATCACTTATCTGAGTCACTTCAGCCATGTTCTTTGATTATAGCTCAATGCTTTTTTTGCTGGCTACTAGCTCTTATGAATATATCTCTAAATATATATATATATATATATATATATATATATATATATATATATATATATATATATATATATATATATATATATATATAGTGTTCTACTCTCCCTATTAAAAAATAAATAATAGTAAAATGTATTTGTAATGTTTCATGTCTCTATCCGAATATCTTAAATAAAGGAAATAGTAAGTTTTTTTTCTTTAACTAAGCATCCCAACAAGCTCACTGTTTATGAGGTTTTTACATATTAATGAAGGGGGCTGTGTTTGTTCCAAATAACCCCCCTACTCTAAAATTATTTTAGTAATTTCATGGTTTTAAAATGACTAAATTTAAAATTTGTGTTGTTTACTGATTTTTATGAAAAAAAATTAATTAACTGTTTTTGAGTTTTTAATGGTAGTTTACATTAAGAAAGTAAGTGGTTTTCTTATTTACGAAAGTTTATTAAGTTTAATAAAATTTTTAACCACTATTTTATTAGATATTAAATCAGTTATTTTTAAAATTTTTGTTTCAGATTCGAATATCCCTAACAAGTAATGGTGATGGTGGAAGTTGTGTGCGTACTTTTCAACCCAGCTACCTTGAGCCAAGTACAATGACATCTGTAGTTCTCACATATGCAATAAGTTCTCAAGAACGCGATGCTCTACTATTTTATTTACCAAGCACTACAACAGTAAATATTCTACTATGTAGAGCATCATATCTGTTACTAGTTATAAGATATATTTTCTTTTTTGTCTTTTTAAAGGTGACACTTTTTTTCTCCATTTAGTGAATAACTCATTTTTTAATTTTCTTCCATGGTGATCACTTTATAATAGATGAATTATTCATCCAAATTTAGGATATTATTATTTTGGCTCTATTCTTTTACAGTGCAATCTCGGTAATCCAAACTAACTGCTGTAAGGGGTGGTTCGGATTACAGAAAGTACCTATGTATGTACGAGGTGTGGCTAGAAAAAACCGAACTGATGCTATAAAAAAATTTTATTTTCCATTATTTACAATTTGATGTTATCTCCTTCAATGTACTCTCCTCCTCGGTCTATACACCGCTCCATACGAATTTTCCTCTGTTCGTAGCAATGCTGCAGATCATTTTCGGTAAGTCCATACATTACTTCCGTCGCTTTTTCTTTTACTGCTTCAACACTCTCAAATCTAGTTCCTTTCAAAGCTGACGACTTTAGGGAAAAGAAAAAAATCACATGGGGCCAAATCAGGTGAGTAGGCCAATGTTGTGATTGGCTAAAAACGTCTTCACTGACAACGCATTGTGAGCTGGGGCATTGTCTTGGTGCAGGATCCATGTCTTTTTTTTCCACAAATCGTTCCGTTTTCTCCGTACTCGCTCACGTAGGGTAGTCAGGACGCTAATGTAGTAATGCTAATTCACTGTTTGTCCCTCTGGTACCCAATCAATGTGGACAATCCCTTTGACATCAAAAAAAACAATCACATTGCCTTGAATTTCGATTTTGACATTCGTGCTTTTTTTGTCGTGGAGAATCAGGAGATTTCCAATGCATCGATTGGCGTTTGGTTTCGGGATCGTAAGTAAAAAACCACGATTCGTCACAAGTAATAACATTTTGTAAAAAGGTGGGATCACTTTCAATGTTTTCTAGGATGTCAGAACAAACCATTCTTCGGCGTTCCTTCTGTTCAATTGTGAGACACTTTGGAATCATTTTTGCACACACTTTGTTCATGTTGAAAATTTCATGAAGAATCTGCCTAACACTTTCCTTGTCAAATCCTGTCAACTCTGACATTGCTCTGATTGTTAAATGTCGATCTTCTCGAACAAGTTTACCGATTTGTTCAATGTTTGCATCAGTTTTTGCTGACAATGGTCTGCCAGTGCGAGCGTCATCACTTGTGTCTTCGCGGCCATCTTTAAATCGTTTAAACTACTCAAACACTTGTGTTCGCGATAAACAATCATCGCCGTACACTTGTTGCATCATTACAAACGTTTCACTTGCAGATTTTCCAAGTTTGAAAAGAAATTTGATGTTAACACGCTGTTCTTTCTGTACACTCAACATTTTTCCGACGCGCAGACAAAACGTCAACTACTTAGAACAGACGCCACGGGCAGACTGAGCAGTAGGCGGAGCAAGAGTCACGTGACAGGCCAGGTGACTTTCAGCCTTATTGCATTCGTTTTATTGTTTCACCTGTGCTAGTTCGGTTTTTTTCTAGCCTCACCTCGTATTAGGGGAAAATGTTGAAAAACAGATATGCAAACCATTCTGTAAAAACCACCAATAAACTGACATCAGCATCCTCAGAAGCTGAGGCATATGAAAGTATTTTTGGATAATTTTGTTTTTCAAAACAATGACTGTTAACTTGTCAACATTAAACTCACGAGCCATATTGAAAGAAGTTTGTCCATTGTCCTGATGTAATAAGATGATGCACTTATCACTCAAAAACAGTACTTTACATTTTCATTTTTTCACACATTTTATCATACCACTGAACACTTGAAAAGCAAACATAAGACTGACTGAATTCATTTTAAATATCACACCCTTCTTATTGACTTGAGGGGGATTCATCTGAAAACTACGAAAGAGAACAAAAGAAACAATCCTTGAAAATCCAATTGCACGGCTGCATGCTTTTTATAAAACTAATTCCTCTCTCTCTTTCCATTCATAGAACTCCTTTCTCCCTTTGTCTTTCCACTAACCGTTCTCCCTTTGTCTTTACACTAATCGAAAGCTCTTATACATAACATAGATTTTTTTCCCTTGGTTTGGATTAATGGAATGTTTGCAGTATTGAAGTAGTGATTGCTGAGATTGCACTGTAGTTCTCTTTACACCTTCTAATTTTGTATTATTTTTGTCATTAGGGTGAAAACGTGGTAAGTAAAAATTTACTTACATAAATATGTGTATCCTATTAAATACATAATGCACACATAATGTATACATAATACACACTATTAAATATTTTCATTTATTTTCAATATTTTCTAAATGCATGAAATATTTTGACTACGGGCATTTCTTTTTTTTAACTTAGTAAAATCATGGTTTATCAAACTTATAAAATATTATAAGTTCGACAAGTCATAATTTTATTAAATTTGTTCTTAAATATTTCTCTAACCGTCATGGACAAAACAAAAGATTTTCCTAGAATAGTAATTCATGGCATGTGAGGTTTTATTTGTATTATTAATCATTTAGCAACTATAGATAAAATTAACAAAGAATTATTTTAATTTCTTCTTTTAAATTTATGTCTTAGAAAATCATAGGCAAACAGAAATTTTGTGCTATATATAAACTAAACAATTTTTGCACATCAATTAGTATGAAATTTTCACTTTTGCTAAAACCAAATGTAGTTCAAATAAGGGTTCAAAAAATTTTGAATTTAAATGAGGAATAATGTTCACTTATTTCTATTGGTAAAAAAATGAATCCGACTTTATTTTTTAAAATTTAATAATAAATAATGTTAAGAACCAATTTTTTAGATGATTATTTATTAACATTCTATACAAATTTTTTATACATTTTTATTTTGAGTGGTATTTTAATAAACATTTACTTTCTGTAAATTAAATTTTATACACATATACATTATCTATTTTGTGATTCACTGTATCTTCTTTTTTGACCATATTCATTTTGTATAATGATTTCTTGAGCAACTGTGGCCTATGTTGTAATATTTTAAGTAATAAACCCAATAACCACAAATTAACTTTATTTAAGTAAAGTTAATTTGTGGTTATTGGGTTTATTATTTAAAATATTATATCCATTTTAGTCCATAAGATGTCCTGTTCATCAAATCTGATGTTTAGATTTTTTTTTTGTACGAAGGGTAATGCTTAGTTAAAAAATTGCCTTCAAATTACTGGTTGTGCTAAACCAAATTATTGCATCATTAGGTTCCATTGTATTTAAAAATAAATACTAGATGGTTATTAATAAAATTATTTTTATTTTTGTTATTTTATGTTCAAAGTGTTTTCTTTCAGACATGTACACTAATCACTCATTCTGGTTTCTTTCAGGATGATTTTGTAGCAATTGAAATGGTAAATCGTAAAATGAGATTTGTTTGGAGTGTTGGAGGAGGTCCAGGAGAGGTAACTCACCCTTTACATATTCAAACTGCACGAGACCTGAGCAATGACCAACACTGGTATAGAGTTGAAGCTGAAAGGTTGGTTTATTTTTCATAATACATTATACTTTAGAGTCCATATTATCCGTGAGCTGCTTTAATTTGGATTAGAGATCAGGTTGGGATGAAAAAATATAGGGTTTGAATATTATACTACTTTTCAAAATCAGAAAAAATATAATAAATAATATATTTGAAGTGGTAAAAAGAAGAAAATAACTATATTCATAACTAATAAACACAATATCTGTTCTGGCCATCACAGAGGAATGATCTTCAGTAAAAAAGATAAAACCTACAAAAACTGTAATACTTGCCTGAACACAGGACCAACCCCAGCACACATTTTTAACAGTTTAGCAATCCGTCAGAGGTAAACCTACATTTGTACTTAATTAATTACCTAAGGTAAGAACCTTAAACCATTAAATTATAATGTCACCCAAATATAAAAACAAAAAAATGATTTTAATCCGTTTTGTGTGGCATAAAACTCTGCAAGCACCCAATGAAACTCTATGCACTCCCTGGAAGCTTGAATTTAGAATTTCGCCTTATTTGTATACAGTTTAACAGTTTTTTTTATTTACCACAGTTTTCAACATGACTTTTTAAACTAAAAACAATTCAAACTTTCAATTAGTTACTTTTCATTTAACTTCAATCAGTTATTTTTCTGTGTGGTATGTTTTAACGTTAATCAGTTACATTTTTAGACAACTCTTCCAAGTATGATGACTCTGATCATAGTGTAGAATTACCTGGTGTAAGTATAAATCTAACACCATTATTATGAAGATGGGTAGATAATACAGCCAATATTTTTGAATACCCAATCAATGCATATTTGAAATATCTGCATCTATTTTTTAATATTATATATTTTAAAAAAATATTTTAAACAGTGTTATTAGGTACCAAATGTCACACATGGCAAAATTTTGAATTCAAATTTAGTTTACAAAAAAAAATGGTAACCTCACACAAGCTCATAGTCAACAGCTCAATATAGCACAAAATAATAAAATAAAAATCGTTTTAGAGAAATTCTATTGATTTTATTTACTTTTATGTGACTTGTGTTGATGTTTGCAGAATCAGTAATGTTGGTCGCCTGTCAGTGAGGCCACAAGTTCTTCCTGATGGATCGCCTCTAGCGAGTAGAAATCCTGTAACAAATGCATCTGCTGCTGGTTTTGGACGTTTGGATATTGGGCCTGGAGACCGGGTATGGGTTGGAGGGGCAGACAGGCGTCCACCTTCTCTTCAATCAACTCAGCCAGGATTAGTTGGGTGTTTACATCAGCTGGTTTTGGATGGACGTCCTGTTGGTTTGTGGGACTTTAGGTCTCAGTCCACTGCTGGTTGTGCTGCTTGTATTGAAGGGTAAGTATCAACAGAGTAAAGCTCCAGTGAGTAGAATCCTGCCAATCTCAAAACCCAAAACACTCAAACTTGGTTTGCATGAAAAGACATTTTGGGCACAAATGGCTCTATATTACATATTAAAACATCGAATGTACAGTTAAATAATACAATACATAGTTTCCAGTAGTTTAGATCAGATTATTTAAACTGTATTTAAACTGATTTTATCAGTTTATGTGGTATGAAATTTGTTATTTTTGGACTCTTTGATTACCTTCTCAGTCACAGTTTCACAAGATTGTACAATCATCATTTGATTTTTTTTCCAATCACTTTAACATACCCTTTCAAATACTGAATTTATCTGTCAAATCTGCAATACTTTTGTCTATATTTTATTGTTTTTAAAGTTATCTTTTAATGAGCACAAGATTTGTCTTTGTTCGATTGTAATCAAATATCAAAAATTAAAACATGTACAGTACATTAACAGTACAGTAAATCTTATAAAAACGCCCATACAGTTATAAGATTAACACTGCAACTCATTTGAACTCAGAACAAATAGAAATCTAGTTCTTGGAATGAATACAAAAATGAAATAGCTGAGAGGGCTTGAAACAATATACTGTAGAGGAGTTTACAATAATCTCCAGTTTTAAGGCTATTTGTAGCATAATATAAATGATTTTCATGACCTTGTTTTCAACAACTGCATTTGGATGACAAAACTGATACTGTAGATTACAAAAACTTGATGCTTTTAACTCTTCGTGTACCATTTTATGCACTATATTATATGAATCTTATATTCTTGAATTTTATAGTCCATTACGTTCGGTGAATCTTATTAATCACGTATTAAACTTATTAATCGACAGAACGTTTTCGATCGCTATGTGGTGATCTTCATCAGTGTCTTGATGTTGGGATAACAACAACAAGGATAAACTACAAGCACCAGGCATATACAAACTGAACTGCGACGAATGTAACAAATTTTACATTGGACAAACAGGTCGCAGCTTTAAACAAAGAGTCGAAGAACACAAACAGAACACCAACTCAACATTTTACAACCACATAAAAGATACAGGACACAAACACACACATTTACCATAACCTAGAAATCCTACACATCAACAAAAAAGGGCCACATCTCAACACACTAAAACAATATGAAATTTACAGACACACAAAAACAAAGTACAAACATATTAAACAAACACAATACAAATCACACATACTCTTCGATACTATCGAAAACCTACCTTTAAAACCGTGACCGCTTGACCCAACATCTCCAAGCAGAAAACACTGATGAAGATCACCACATAGCGATCGAAAATGTTCTGTCTCAGTAAGTTTTAACAAATTTACTAAATTCAAAGTTCGGATAGTCATAAACTATTGTTTAAGTGATTAATATTATATTCATTGTAAGTTATCTCCACTAATTCAAATGTTTGTAAATTTGGACAGATTTTAGTCCCAATTAGTTCAGATTAGTTCAGAATGAGTCAAGAAGGACTTTACAATATTACAAAATCATATAAATTTATTAAACTGTGTTACAGAACTGGCAGAGGTAACTGACAGGTATTATTTTATATCAAAAACACTTCTAGTTTGACTCACTTATTGCTGTAATACTAAATCCAAAATAGACTTTATAATTTTGAAATTATGTAAAAATTTATAGTTATGACTTACAAAATTGTTATTTTGTACTCTATGACTGAGGCAATAACTCAGTGAATATCCATTACACAAGATATAGGAAGAAATATAATGAAGAACAGGTGGAATAAAGTTAAGACTATGGAAATGGCATAATGATACAAGATACTAAGAGTAGGAGAAAATTATATCTCCTAATCTACTTTATGCCTATAATCTCTTCTATTTTAAAATTGTATTCTCTCCTTGTATTTGAATCACTTGATATAGGTTTTAAAAATTGTAACATGAAAAGTAAAATAAATTCAAACACATTAAAAGTAAATGGATTATTTTAATGACTTCAATATATAGTTGAATGTAGTTTGATTATATTTATTACAGTGTCGAAGAAGTGAAGGATGAGCAGTCCTACAGTTTTACAGGAGATGGTTATGCAGTACTACATTATGACAGTGCTGCAGCATACAACAAATATTTATTTAGTATTTCTCTAAACTTCCGTACTTTCGATGAAAATGCTTTAATCTTTTTGGCTGTTGGATCACAACCAGTAAGTAATATCTAAACAAAATTTTATTGCTATGTAAACTATTTTTAAATATATTTTAAGTCCAGAAGAAATAATAGTCAAAATATAAAATTATTTGTATACTTTCTTAATTGATAGCATATTGAGTTGCAATGCATATAACCCAAAATCAAATGAATTGCAATCTGACCACACCAGTTGGTTATGTTATTTGAGTTGTATTTCCCTAAAAAAGTATTCTAATTTATAAAGCACTAAATATTATATATTTTATATGGATGCAATTTTTTATTCATTAATAAACTAAGACTAATCTTCTATGAATAAGACTAATCTATGAATAATATTTATTATTCATAGATTAAGATACCAATCTTAGTATATTATTTATTGTTAATTGATTATTATTATAATTAATAGAAACAAATTAAAAGTTACTTTCAGTTAGATCCTAGGCTCTCATTATTAGTGTTAATTTTGGATGTACACAAACATAAACTAATTTTTCATGTTGACACAGTAGAACACAAACATCAACAAGAACATAAAAAAATTATACTGAGCAAGAAAATCCACTTGACACGTAACTGATGACAGGTCTATCATGTCTAAAATATCTGATAAATAAACAGCTTATGGGGTCAAAATATTTATCCTTATCTGTGCTACAAATTTTGACAGGCAATAAGTATTCAGCTACTAAAACGTAATTCAGCTAAGTATAAAAGCTAATCAATTACATGTTTTGAGGCAGTAGGAGATGAGGAAGGCTATGATGATACTAATATAAGAAATGATTTTTGGTTGAAAACTTTAAAATTATTTTTCTTAAATTGTTTCTATTATGTAATGAAACATAAATTTTTGTACAACTCTATCCAAATGCAGATAAATCATAAGCAGAAGTTTATTAGTGTTTTAAACACTTAAAATAGCTATCAATAACCTACAAACACAGAAAAATAATAATAAGTACTATTGGTAGTGAAATTATGTGTGTTATATAATCTGGCACGGCGAACCAAAAAATGTTTTATATTGTATGTTTCTATTAGACTTTATGGAGAGCCATTGAGATGACATCATACTAAATTTCTGGTAGGGGTAAGAACACAAAAGATACTATATACGGTTTACATACACAATAAATTATAAATGTAAAAGTGCACATACCTGAACCACGAAATGTCCTATTCACTATTGTCTTCTAGTGACAATGAGTATTGGGTGCACCCAGTTTGCACACTACACATTACCTAGATACAAGAAAAAGAGTATACATTTAAATCAAAATAGTCACTATTATATACTATTAACTACACAACATAATATTTCAGTTTGTCCAAAAATGTCTGTGCCACACGGTGGGAGAAACTTCTATAGAAAACTGTGTCAAACAGAATGTAATGGGAGATAATTGAGACTGTAACCGAGTCTTGTAGAGAACAGACCAAGAAACTATGTCACGTAGAACGTAACGGAAGAGAGTTGCAACTCGATCGATGTCTTACCTAGAACAGAACAAATAATTCTTGCATGCATTTAACTAGCCAAATCTGGTAATGATAAGAATGATAAGAGTATTCCCCTCTCTGAAGCATTTACATTCATTTAGAACTTTAACATTAAACTTTTCCTTACTAGGAAAAATACGTAACAATGTGTTCCCTTCCAACAAACAAACAATATCAGAGGGATTTGTGATTCTGTAAAAGAAATGTGTGATATAATTGTCAATTAAAAAACGGATTTATTTCAGTGGTTCAATTTTGGTCTAAAAAATATTTTTTTTTTACTGAGAAATATTTCAAGTAGCTCCAACCATTATGTTTCCTTCTTTTTACAACAAATTGCTAAAGAAAAGTTTATCAATGAGCTAACCTTATCATATTAAATCATATAAATATTTGATTTTTAGTAAACTTAAAAATTTTTTTTCACTTTTTTCAAGATTTATTTCCTGAAACAAATAAAATTTCTATAATTGCTAGTTTATAACTATACCAGTTGCGACAGCAGTATCTGAAAGACGTTCTAGTATGTTAAAGAAAATAAGAAATACACATATTACGTAGATGTTTAAAAACATACATGTTTAATTATTAGCATGGGCCTAGATCAATTCTTCTATCTTTGGCTCTCTGTTCTATTCATAAAGATGTAATGTCAGAGAAACAGTGTAATTAATTATTTATTAGTCAAAACAACAGTTGCCTTCTACAATTGAGTATTTAAAACAAAAAATTACTACATAAACAATATTGTATCTTCAGGCCTACAGTTTATAAAGTAATAAATTTTCAGTTTGTGGTAATTAAAAATATTTTTTTTCATTACATTAATGATACAAGTTTTACATTTGCTTGGATCTAATTGCTTTGACAAAGCTGTAAACTGAATTTAAGTTGATTGACCCCAAAAGTGAATATAGTCTAGAACTGGCACGGTTTGAAAACATATTGTGTTTGTAAGTTTTCTATAAATTTACTTTAATTATACTTTGGAAAGTCGTAATATTACTAATTTTAATGTAAATTTTTAGTTAAAAAAATGTAATTTAAAAAAACAATTCATCTAAAAATATTACTTTTCAGGAGAGATTTGTTTCCCTAACTCTGTTACAAGGACACATAGTATTTAGGATTGGATATGGTGGGGATTCCAGCCTTGAAATATCAACAAGTAACACATACAACAATGGAAATTGGACACGACTTGAAGCGAGTCGTTTTTTTGATAGAAAGAAAAAAGTTGAGAAAGGTAGTTTAAGTATTATTTTCTTTGAGTATACATAATAAAATATTCCTAATAATATAAGAACATTGATTGTATTTAGAAATAGTGATTTGCATATTTTGGTGTTTGATATCTCATTTTTAATAATTTTATATTGGAATGAGTTCTAATTTGATAGAATAGTTTTCCTAAACGTAGTTTCTGTGTCAAAATTAGTAACTTAAGACCTTTTCTGACTTAAGACAGTTATCCTACTAGATATAACATTTAAACAATAAGAGTTGATACTTAAGACTTTGCTTTATTAATTTTCTGTCTAGTTATATTCAGCTTTATTATGACCTAAATTATAAAGTTTAGATTTATAATAAATTATAATAATCATTATTTCTCATATAAGAATATTTTTTATGTCAGGAGTACTTAAAGTAGAAAGTGAAGTAAGAGATGGAGCTCCGACCCCACCTCCAAGTCAAGATGCTATTCCTGATCTATCACAAGCAGAATATTACTTAGGTGGAGTACCTCCAGGATTTAAGACAGATATAACACTGCCTGGTTCATTTCTTGGTTGTATGTCAGACTTTCAAGTGAATCAAGAAGGATACAACTTATTAAGAGGCCAGTTCTGGGGCTTGCAGGCTTCTTGCTCAGAAAAGGTAAATACTAGTACTGTAAATTGAATAATTTTTAAAAAAATTTAATGTATAATGTATTATTAATAATATAACATATTTTGTATTCCAAGATGACTTTAATATTATTCGAAATATGTATATGCATACTTAAATTCGTTTAGCTATTTCTCAAAAATAAAAATTTTAACTACTTAATTATAGTCATAAATAAAAACACATCGAAATCTTGTTGCTGTTCATGACGAGCTGGTTGTTAATCACTTATTACACTTTTTCTATTACTTGCGACCAGACTTTTTGTTAACTAAAGGTTGTTAATTGTTAACTTACACTTGGAGGAAATGTTTTCGTCTTACGACTTCTTCAGCCTCGTATTTTTGCCGCTAAAAATGCTGCAGTTGTGCTTCCTCGGTACCATTTTTTTGAAAGTTAGAAGTGATGTGATCGAAGAGTATGTGTGATCTGTGCTGTGTTTGTTCATTTAGGATGTCATTTTTATGTGTGTTGCTATGACTATATATTTCATACTGTTCTAGTGTATTTAATTTATGGCCTTTGTTGCATGCGTGGATGCCCTTCATGAAGAAGTCGTAAAACGAAAACATTTCCTCCAAGTGTAAGTTAACAATTACCAACCTTTAGTTAACAAAAAGTCTGATCGCAAGTAATAGAAAATGTGTTAAGTAAAACACATGTATGAAAAAATAGATATCAATATTGTATTTCTCCAACTATGGAACGCATTTATTTTTAAGTATGGTCAAAAGAACAAGTAATATAAACAAAAAAATTTTAAAGTAAATTCCTTCTTTCGATAACAAATATTTTAGTTACTTTCTATTAAATAATTACAATTAATATAAATAAAGTAACATAACCTATACTGTAAAACAGCTGTTCTACCACATAAACTATAACATAAATCAGCTGTTTTATGAAATCATATATTATTACTTATTTTAAGCCAAATGGGACAATATAATTATATTGCATACCTTTCCCTTTAGTGAAATGCTCATCTCCCATATAAAATTAAAATTTAATTAATGAATTAATATTTGAAAAAACTGTATTAACGTTAACTGTCTTCAACTACAAGTTTAAAAAGATGTATTTGAACTTGAGTGGATGAATAAAAAGTATTTGATTAAAGATTGAACATTTGAAATAATAGATGGAATTGAATAATCAACAAATTTTCTAACTGTCAAGATTAAATTATGTATAATCTGAGCTATGTAGCAGCCACAAATTAATTTTTGACCCACGAATTGTGTTGTGCTAATTTTTTATTTTTTAATTGATTCTTCATTTGTAATCATTATTATTGAAAAAGAATACCTCTGAATTAAAATACGATAAATAATAAATAATAATTATAGTAAATATGTAAAATACATAAATAAAATGTTGCTTATGGTTTAAAGCTTAGTTGGTTCCCCTACAATTAATGCAACCAATTATTCACTTCACATTTGTAAAAAATCTTTATAATTAAATTAATTTTTTTTAAATATTCATACATATTAACAACACATATTTTAAATATTATTAACTTCAATATCACGGATAGGGTCCAGATCTAGTGTCATTGCGCTCACACATTTCCTGCAGTTTCTAACCCACAATTGAATGATAAAGTGGTAAAAGACTAGAGGTAAGAGGTTGACCTAAATGGTAAGCTGACAAGTTATTTACAAACATTAAAAAAACAACAAATCCCTACTTTATGTATCTTATCATTATTCCCAGGAAGCAATAGGAGGGAGATATATATCTTTCATTATAATTACAGTTTCAAAGGCAAAAACAATTTCTTAGGTATGAGAAAGGTGCTGAATTTGCTTTTCTGAAGCATGGAGACAATAACTCACAAGGGTCAAACAGACTAAAACATTCAACAAAAATAAAACATTTTTGTGTAAGCAACGACAAAAATCGATATTGCTAAGAACGTTTTGTAGGGAAAAGATAGTTTCATCAATGGGGCTATTAATATGTTAACTATATAAACCATATAACTGATATGTCAACCAACAGCTCATGTATTTTTACCTATCATATGGGTTGGTTGGGAAATTGTTTGGTTATTAATTGTAGAAATTTGTATTATTTTTTGAACCCTGGAAAATTTACATTTCTTGCCATATACTGAGAGGTACAGAAAAAAACTACTATGCTTACCAAGAAATTAACATCTACTTCACAACTACAAACCAGTTCCTCACTATCTTTCCAGCCTTTATGTGATAAACCTGCAATCAAACCAATCAGGTACAAGTACCTTTTTATCGTATTATCGACAACCCACCACAGAAGCTGCACCTACAGAAACCAGTTCCTCTATATTTTTCCAAGCCTTAAGTGATGTGCCTACAGTACAATCAGAAACAAATACCTCTTTACATTGTTGCTAACCAGAACCCACCAGAGATGCTCCACCTATCTAGAATTCCTCCAATTAAGAATTTGATCCTTATTTAGTTGTATGTGGTAAGGTTAGTCTTAGGGCTAGAAATTGACTCTGGTGGGTTAATAAACCCATGCTGGTTATAGGAAGAAATGTTTTTACAGCATAAACCATAATTTGTGTAAGGCCAGGAACTACTGATAGCATAGAACCAATTGAAACTTTCAACATTTTTTTTACTTAAGTAATGAAAGGTATCATTAATTTACACAACAACTCATAAATTATGGCAAAACAAAGAAAACTATAATAACCAAATGCTACCATTAGTCACCTATAAGATATAGAACTTGATCCTTTTCTAGGATTACTAACATTCAGAGAGATATTACTCATTTACATAATAGAGATTAGGTGGGTAAATTTAATGCTCAGAAATTATTTCAATACGGATTGACTTACTATTCTGGTCACAAACAAGAAACTTATGAATTCAGCTAAACAACTTGAGACCTTTAAATTACTTTATAACAATAAAAAAATCTATATTTATTATATTTGAAGGTAAGTATAATAATATTGTGAATTCAACTAAACAACTTCGTACCCTTAAACTAATTTATAACAATAAAATATATTTATGTTATTTGCCTGTTACCTTTCACCTTTTAATGGCCAAAGGATTCAAAATTTGTAGAGTAAAACAATGACTAAAATTTTAAAATTTCAGAACATTATTTCAATTTTAATAGGAATTAATGTTTTTTTAAAATACTATCAATTCATTCCATTTAATAAACAAAATATGTTTGTAATAGCACATTAGTGGTAGAAATCATACAGACATTACAGTACAACTATCAGGAGAACTGTCTGGAAGGAGTGAAAAGAATGCGAAGACGAGCCCCCACATTTGGCCCAGCTGTTAGTCTACTACCCTCTACAGAATTTTAAAACATCTCCCCTCCTGCCTGCTCTAGACCGTGCTGTAACACTGTCAATTAATACATCTTGAACCTAATTAAATTGTTTAAAAGATTATATCACATACTAACCTTGATAAAAATTTACACCAAAGGCTGTATTTTTACTTTTGCACATATACTATAGTACAGAGAAAGTGTTGTGATCGTAAACAATTCGATTTTAAGATGTTAGTGAAAATATCCATTTTGAGATCCCCTGAGCCTTGTTTTTTAAAAAATGTCTGTATGTATGTCTGTCTGTGTGTCCTTATCCTGACCTACAGCAAAAACTACTCATCCGATTTTAATTAAATTTTGTATATTTATGTACGTATTTTAAAATATTCTAAATTAAACGGTACTTATAAGCAAAAAATTACTATAAAATAATATTTCATTAATTTTAAATAAACTAACCATCTGAATTAGATCACATTTGGTATATTTATGTCTACTGGCCTCTTATGTTGAAATTTTAAAAAAATAGCCGGTACTTTAAAGCAAAAAAGTACAAAATTGTGGCGGAAAGTCAAATGCTCATTAGACTTGCACTCTTGTGAATTTTATAAAGAAAACTTAATGGTCTGTTTGTATAAGAGGCAGGCCATTCACTGGCTCTCTTCAACGCAAAAGTTAATTGATTATCTTTGGATTCTTCATTATACTTACTAATATTACCAGCAATGACGTTTCTTGCTTCGCTGTGAATGGTTTTCCCCCTCTTCCCTGACCTATTACAATACATTGCGTAAATGAACACAAGTAGTCACTAAATCAACACATAACACAGGTAAAGGCAACTGACACAGGCACAATATCAACTAAAAAGCTCAGGCGAATGTTCGTGACTGGGCTAGTACTAACTGGTGCATGCGAGAGACAATGCTGTGGGGGTGAAGGGTAAGTTAGGTAGATTGGATTTTCCGAGAATACTTCCCCACACCCCTCATACGTCGCCTCGGTTCTCCTGTCGGAGGGACTATAATTTCTCATAACGATTCTCATTGTTGTTTATTTGCTTCAAGAGAGTTTTGATGTACAAGACTAGATGTCTGTGCTATTTAAGGAATGTTTATTGACTCCTGACACTCCCAGCAGTTTTTGTATCAGGTGGACTTTCTTGCTCGGTATAGTTGTTACTCGGTGTTGCTCAATAGCTGATATTTGTTGAGTCGTACTGTGTCAACATGGAAATTTGTATGTACAGCCAAAATGAGTAATAATTGTGGGAGCCTGGAATCCAACGCAACTTCAAACCATAAGTAACTTTTAATTTGATTTTACTCATTATGGTTACAGATAATAATCAATTAACAGATAATAAATTTACTAAGATACAAAATAATGATTAAAAAATTGCATCTGTATAGTAAATACAATACAGTAGAATCTCGATAATTCAAGGTAGAAGGGACTGAGGCCCCCTCGGATTACACGGAAATATGTTTCTGTGCATTAGAAAAAATTAGAGTTTAAATGAACCCTAATAAAGTACTATAATTAAAAATGCACAAAATAAGTTTATAGAACTTTATATGAACATTTCTTTTAAGCCCAACTCATTTCCTTTGCATTCTGTATTTATATAAACAATTCTTGAATGCCTTTTTCAATACCTTTTTTCTTGAATGCGACTCATTTTCTTTCCATACCATATTGATATGAGCATTTCTTGGAAGCACGACTCATTTCTTTTGCATTTCGCATTGATATGAGCATTTCTTGGAAACCAAACTCATTTCCTTTTGCATACAGTATTGATATAAACATTTCTTGGAAGCCTGACTTTTTCCTTTGTATTTTGTTTTGATATGAGCATTTCTTAGAAGCCCGGCGCATTTCCTTTGCATACCGTATTGATAGGAACAGTTCTTGGAAGCCCAACTTATTTCCTTCGCATACCTTATACCTATAAACATTTCTTGGAAGCTCTATTCATCCTTTTCTTCCATATAGATAAAATAGGTTCACATAGAATTGGCTCGAATTTAACGTAAGCTCGAAAAATTGGGACTCAGATTATTGAGACTACTGTACTTAGTTTTATGTCACAATATTTTCATACTGACATACAACTCAATTGACTTGAGGAATTAATTTACAATCACTGAATCGTTCACTTAGTGAATCATTAAACCCATAATGTGTAATAAAAGGAACCCTAAGAATTATTTTATAATTATGTGATAATAGTTTAATCATTTTGCCAAATTTGGTATTTTGCAGCCTTTAACAGTCGTGGGTTTTAATGGAGATGGATTCCTAGAACTTGCCTCTCACACCTTGAAAAAGAAAGGATCCTTTGGTTTTGTGTTTGCTACATCCCAACACGATGCTCTATTAATGCTATCTACTTCTAATGGACTGGTAAGTCTTATGTTTTTGAAACTTAACACCAGATAATTAATAAAAACTTAATCTCAGAATTTGAAAAGCATACTTTACTTTTTAGTCCAAATTCCTTTCATAACTGGGTTAATTGAAGTCGTTTTATTTCATAGTCTTTGGTTTCTTAGTTGAACATATTTTTATTTTATACCTATTTGTGAGAAATTACTAACAAGTATATACCCATATTTAAAAAAAATAATATATGCACATATCTGTCTTATTTTAGTTTAAACGTAATTGCAGTACATAGGCTTATATAACAATTATGCACTTATTACAATCAGTTTACTGTATATTTAATTATTCTCACTACAGTCGGAAATACAATTTAATTGTTGATAAGTTAATAAATATAACTTCATCGTTATATAGACACAATTTAATTGTTGATAAGTTAATAACTATAACTTCATCGTTATATAGAAACTGGAGAGATTAAACTCATTATTAATTTCAGTTGTAAAAAACTATAAATTCTGTGTATTACAGTGGAGTCCCGATAATCCGAACTTTGGTAGTCCAAAAGTCTGCTTAATCCAAAACAGAAATTAGGTTATTTTTAGGAATAAAAAAAATTAAGAAATAACAGTGAATAAGTGTAATATGTACTCAAACTTACAGTACATGTTAAAGTTGGACAGTGTAATGAACCAAACAGAACAATTGTATACCTAGTTCTGAACTATAAAGGTTTAAAAAAGTATGTTACATTTTTTTTTTCAAAAATAAGCCACGCCACAGAAACAACGTATTTGATGGGATCGAGGTGGACTGTTGTTTTATGTAGCGTAGCGCTACATCAAAAGCAGCTGCAGTGTCCAAGTGGGATACCCTCTGCTTACTATCATCGGCTTCTTCACCTTCACTCTTGTCTGAGATGTTGTCCAGTTCTTTCAAAACCATTTTTTACAATCTGCTGATCGTTGTTGTCAGCTTGTAACCACTCATCCACATCATTTGCATTTCCGTCCTCACATTAGGGAATATTTTATAGCAGCTTCTGCTTATTTATTTTATCAATATTAAAAATGTAAAGAATTTATGTAATTAATTAACTTCAACTCTCATTTAATGTATAAATTTTAGAGTATCACAGTAGACATTTAAACTTCCATGTGTGTTTCATATACATACCAGTTAATTTTTTTTTACATATTTGTCTTGATAATGATGACTGAGGAAAACTACTACAGTGTAATTGTTTTTTCTTTCTTAAAGAATACTTGCACTTATTTGATGCAATTCCATATTAGAGGTTTAAACATAATTTTAAATTATAGTTTAAAATTTTAATCTGCATGTATGGGTTATAATTAATATCTATATCCAACACAAGGGTTTTTGTATATGTTTACATTTTTCCTGTATTTATTAGTTTATAAAAATTCCCTAACCAAGTCCTCTTCACAGTGCTAAAAATTCATGCAGTTGCTTCTCTGTTTTTAATTTTTTTTTAACATGTTTTTCTGTTTGTGCTTCTGCTAAAATATTATAGCTGCTTTTCAGACTCTTTAGTGGTCAAATAGTTTGTATTCTTACCTATGTATGCCACAAAGCTCAGTTGTTTCTAAAGTGTGTAGTAGCAAATGTTTTTAGATATTTTCATGACAACTTTTTAAATTTATTCTTCTAAGGTGACGAACATGTTTCACCTAAAAAAATCTGAAAACCATCTAGTTGGTTAAAACTGTTGTTCAATGAGAAAATCTTACTGGAGTTAATCAAAACTAGATGTTTTATTCATTCTATCTAATAAATCCATCTCTATACACTCAATAAAATTAACCTCAACTCATTATTTCACTTATCATTTCTATTAAAATTAAATTGGCTCTAATGAAAAAATTCAAGACAATAGGTTGGTAAACTTCTGGTTGAGTATTGATTTTTTTTTTTTTAAGCTTGTTGAGGTGGCCTCAATTACAAAAACAACCCTGTAGTTAATATTATTTTATTCCATCTTAAACTTGAGGTATTAGTTCACTCTAAAGGACTTGGACATGTATAAATATGTGACTCTTGCTTGTAGAAGCACTTTCTTTTTTGCTTTGAGGATGGTCGTTTAAAAGATATGTCCCATTTTAAACTCAAATAACTTTTAGGTTGAGGTGGAGGTTTGGCTAGAACAATGATATTAAGTGATTTTTTAGGGAGTTCTGGTTTTTATAATATCAAAAAGTGTGTATGAATTAATCTGTAATTGAGTACTGAGTATGTGAGTTGAGCTGGAAGTATATGTTGTACTGTTCAGTTGTGTGGAACCAGCTATTGTTATTTAGTTTGTGTAAAATTTGTAGTTTTTAATTTATGTTTGTGTAGTTGCAGTTTGTGGGTATTAGGTTTTCAGCAAAAATGTATTGAGTGTTGTGGTTTGTGAGTGCTTTTATCCAAATAACATGTGTAAAAATTATCTCCCTATTTTGCCTATGTAGAAATTGGGGCAGAAACTGCAAATTAATTTCTATACACCAGTGGGATTGTAAATGTTTTTATTTGTGTTGTTACGTTTGAATTATATGTTGTGTTGTGTGTATTTTAGTAATTATTATTTGCAAAATTTATTGATTAGTTTGTAAGTTTTGAATGATCTGTATGGAAATATAATGTATTTTGTAGGTTTAATAAGTGGGTTTTGGTGTTGGGTTATTGAGTTTATTTTTCAGACAATAATATAGTTTGTCAATCATTGATATGTTGAATTCATTGAATTCCTTTGAATTCGTTGATTTCCTTTGAAATAAAGTGAAACTAAACGCTATACCTAAACTAGACAAAGCAAATATCTCAATCAGCCTTTTAATTAACTGTACCAGTTCCCCCATTACATTTCCTAAATTTTTAAAAAACCCGTCTGAAACCACATAAAATTCAATAAACCTTGTTCAATATAAAATAGGCTAGATATATTGGGAAACCCCATAAGGGATCCTACACAACTCTTCCTTAGTTTCCTTTGACATGTCAAAACTTTATACCAAAATTCCTAATTAAGAAAACATTAACATCTCCAAAACATCCTCTTAGAGACAAAAAATTCAAACAAATAGCACAAATCAATAGATACAACACATCACCACTTCTAAAGAATTCTTTTACTCATTACATCTTTCAGAAAATAATATTAAAGCATGACTGGCATCCTTTGATCCCAGATGTATTCCTTTTATAAAATTGCACAAGTGTTCTTTGATATTTTGCATGAGATTAACATACATCAGTCTACTAATTATTACATGAATATATTAATAAATAATAACTGGATAATAAAACTTATGGGTAAATGAAAAGAGATCAGAGTAAGTGACTGAAGATAGGTTGTTCGATTGTTCTGGTTTCAGGTAGGGCAGTATGAACCTTTTGAAGATACTGAAGAAATGACTAACCTTATAGAACAAGAGGTACGGAGATTAGGTTACTATTTACTAACTGTATTTTACAACTTATTCCAAACGATTTAAAAACCACTTATACAAAGAGTGGCATAGACAAAATTGCTTGATCTTGTTCTGTGGTAGTAGTGGTGTTGCTCAGTTGGAAGTAGTCAGCCATTGAGGTTGAATATCCCCTGACTAGTCATCCATTTTGACAACCATGCATTCTTCATTTCACCTGCAGAGATAGTTTTAATCTTTTTATGTATTTGCACTGTATTGGGATAATAAATACATTACTTTGAATGTACTCTTCACTTTCAGACGGATAAGCACAATGTGGATGCTCCAACATGATAATCCCATTTTACATAAAAATCTTGATTGAAAGAGCATTGTGTTTGGTTTTTATTTGGTAAAAATCCAAAACAATGTCTTCTCCATTTCCGAAGGACAGTGAAAGTTCATTTATAGTAAACGTCAATTTTTTTGATCTTTAGACAACCCACTGGTGTAAACAATAAAAAGAAAGGCCATTGTTGCTTTCAATTATGATTTTAATTTACTCATACCGTTTCCTTTTACCACAGTAAGTTCATTTCTTTGCATCAGTTCAATTGGAGATTTCTTAAAGAGTTATAGATAAAATGTGATGACTCATCATATGTTATTACCATTTCTAAAAACATTCAATAAGTTTCAATGTTCAAATAATTCTTCGATCTTGTTTATTCATCAGTAAAAATAATTTTTGAAGATTGAAACCTATCAAGAACATATTTTCTTCAAATTATGTAAACTCAATTACAGTTCTAGTGATATCACTGACTTCATTGTTATTATCTTATTTTACCATTTGTGGATAACCAATGTATTTTCTAACATCTTTGAATTATTATACTCAGTCAAACACTTGTGTTGTGATAACTGCATATTTTTATAACAAATTTAACGTTACTGTAATTGATCATGTACTTTTAACTGGAAGCATTTCATAAAGCATTTAAAATTAACACAAACCATTTTCCAAATGAGAGCAAATACATAACATGATTGAAACTGTAGCTGCTATTAAAAAAAAATCATGTTTATCAGAATAGAGGAATACACAAAGAGGGTATTCAAGCTCAATGTCGCTTCACTGCCAACCCAGTTCCACCAATATCTCCAACATTACAATATTAGGTCAGTTCAGTTTTTTTAGCTAATAGTCTACCATGCCTGGGTTACTAATTTTCATTTTGTTTCTAAATATGTAAAATATTTTGGAAATTTACTATACTAAAAGCATGAAGTAAATTTTTCAGTTATGTTAATTAACTTTCTATAATTTAACTGCATGAAGATATATTTTCAGGGTAATGTTTAACTTAGAATAAATTAGCTTATAGTTTGAAATTGTAGTATATGTTATATTTTGGTAGGTTTGAACCATTTGCAACTCTCAATATATTATTATAAGTTTTATTCCATAGATGACACTTTTTAAATAATTTTACATTACTTAGGATATTGTAGTTGGTTAAAATCACTAAACAGTAATACCTCGACTTACGCTACCCCGTCTTACGTGATTCCCAAGTTATACGGTTTTAAATCATTGTGTCCGAGTTACGCAGAAACTGGCCTGTTCTGGAAGAAAATGCCTAAAAGAACTTTTATAGCACATGAAGAGAAAACAATTCCAGGTTTTAAGGCCGCCAAAGACCGATTGACAGTGATGGTATGCTGATGACTGTAAGTTGCATGCAACCTCTCATAGTTTATGGCTCAGAATTTTTTTAAAAGTAATTCCTATTATTTAACAATCCACCTGGCCATCCTTCTACTACTTTAACTAATTTCGACACACTCGTGAAAGTGTTATTTTTGCTACCAAACACAACTAGTTTGCTTCAACCAATGGATCAGGGAGTCATCAAAACATTTAAAGCTTATTACACAAGAAGATCATTTGCGCATCTCAATGAAGCTAGTAGGCAGAACAACGAGCTCTCTGTTGAAGATTTTTGGAAACAAATCAATGCTTTATATGCTTTGAGAATCATTGGACAATCTTGGAATGAAATTTCACACAAAAACTTTAAATGGCATTTGGAAAAAGGTATGTCTATTTTTTTTGCCACTGAAACTCAAGCGGATTCAGTGCCAGAGTCTGGTGAAATTGCTGGATTTACACAACCAGGAACTGACAATTAATTGATGAGCTCATAAAAATGCGTGAGCAAGACCTTAAAAACCCAGATTCTTTAAACCCAGTTGAAGATGAAATGACGTTAATGACAGTTGATGAAACATGACAAAAGGCCTTATTAATTGATCAAGGCTTATAAATTGTGGAAAAAATAGACTCCAATAATGAGCATATTTCTGCCACAAAACAAAAACAAATTAGCCAGTTACGAAGACGTTCTGTGTGAGAAAAAAAGTCTTTAATTCATCAAATGAATTTACTAGATTTTATTAAGCCTTCTATGTCAAAATGACTTGTTTTAACTTATTTCTTTGCAATATGTATGAATATAATATAATTGTTTGTTGAATTATGTATTTAAGATTTTAAT
Source organism: Prosapia bicincta (assembly GCA_036971475.1). Classification (NCBI taxonomy): domain Eukaryota; kingdom Metazoa; phylum Arthropoda; class Insecta; order Hemiptera; family Cercopidae; genus Prosapia; species Prosapia bicincta. The sequence continues at coordinate 45,412,736 of JBAIZL010000001.1, read as the reverse complement.
ACATACACATTTTTTCTATAAATAATTAGTTTATCTAGTCTTTGGTCGCAATTAAACATGATTCCTATATGATTGTATGTAAAATTATACCCCAACTTACGCAAATTCGATACAGCTATCTCTCGGTCCCACCTATCGCATAAGTACAGGGTATTACTTTACTTTTTATTCTCTAACTGAATGTAATTTTCAGCTAAATGTAAAAATAAATAATGCCACACTTAGTCACCCCTGCTATGCAAATCAGTATTTTTATTTTGTGTGCTATTTATTCAAGCTATGGATATTCTAGAATAATTTCTAATTAAACCATTAGAACTCGTTTTTTCCAAAATCTTCTAATTAAGGTATGTTTACTGTATATAATTTCTCCTAGCCTAAATTAATTTTTTGGGGTAAATCAATTTCACAAAGCAAAAAAATTTTATTCCTCTTTCTTATGTATTTTCACATCCTGTTTCTACCTTGATTTATATTGCCTTCATAATATAGTAAAATTATATTAGAATTTTAACCAGTTATTATAAATGGCAAAGTGAAGAGATTCAATCTAGTTATATATAGATTAAACTAATATATATTCTGTAATATACAGTAGAGTCTCAATAATTCAAGATAGATGGGGCCGAGACCCCCTCAGATTATCAAAAATTCGGATTACACGGAAATAAGTTCATGTACAATAGAATATATATATATAAACACACGTACACAGTAGAGTTTCAATAATCTGAGGTAAATAGGACCGAGATCCCTCGGATTATATGATAATATGTTCTTGTACATTAGAAAAAACAGGAGTTCTAATGAACCCTAATACTATAATAAAGAATGCACAAAATAAGTTTATAGAGATTTATATGAACATTTCTTAAATGCCCGAATCATTTCCTTTGTATACAGTATTGATAAGAACATTTCTTGGAAGGGCGACTCATTTCCTTTAAATACCGTATTAGTAAGAAGATTTCTTGAAAGGCTGACTCATTTCTTTTGCATATTATATTGATATAAATATTTCTTGGATGCCCGACTCATTTCCTTTGCATACTGTATTGATATAAACATTTCTTGGAAGCCCAACTAATCATTTTCTTTTAAATTGATAAATAGGCTCAAATAGAAATAGGCTCGAATTTAACAGAAGCTTGAAATACTGTAACTCGGAATTTTGAGACTCTAATATATATATATATATATATATATATATATTTATAGGTTAGTTTTGGTTGGTAAAGATTATTTAGATTTTTTGGACTAGGAGACTGACAGACTTACCTTGGTAAGAGTCCACACTGTAGTCTTGAAATAGAAACACATAAAAGCACTTAAACAATGATATATTTCAACCACACAGTGGTCTTTGTCAATCGAAGAGAAAACACAAAAAGAAATATGAGAGAATGAAATAAAATAAATATAAGTTGTAATCACAGAACTTGTATCTGTGATTACAACTTATATTTATTTTATCAGTTCTGTGATTACAACTTATATTTATTTTATTTCATTCTCTCATATTTCTTTTTTGTGTTTTCTCTTCGATTGACAAAGACCACTGTGTGGTTGAAATATATCACTGTTTAAGTGCTTTTATGTGTTTCTATTTCAAGACTACAGTGTGGACTCTTACCAAGATAAGTCTGTCAGTCTCCTAGTCCAAAAAAAAAAAAAAAAAAAAATATATATATATATATATATGTGTGTGTAGTTATTTTATTGATTCTCACATTCTGTTAACTTGATGTAAAATATAGATTTTTAGCAATCTTGTAATGAATTATAAATTTGTATTTTTGTAAAAAATTATTACTTTTTTAAAAGGATCGAATAAGTTACTACACGGTGAGTTTAAGACGAGGGCAGTTAGATGTGAGATTAAATGCAGGTCGAGGAGAAGTACGGCTTGCTAGTACTAGTTCAGAATATGCAGACGAAGAGTTTCATTCTGTAGCAATTTCGAAAATGGGAAGACGTTTAGAATTAAGAGTGGATGATGCCCTTCATGCCAGTGCAACACTACCAGAGGGCGCTACTGTTATCAAAGCTCCAGGGCTATCTGGTGGACTTTTCTTTGGAGGTCTTCCACCTGGATTCAATATTACTGGACGAACAGTGTCCAGTGTTCCTTTTATTGGTACTATCAAAGATGCCATTTTTAATGATGAGTAAGTTTATTGACAATATTAGATTTCCTACCTAAAGTTATTTTATGTTGAAACACATTAATTTGTCAAAAAAGTGACAGACAACTATAATATTTAACTATACAACTTTTAGATAAGAACATTTATTAAATCTTATATGAGATCTTACCATTCTGTTAAAAATTAAATGGCAGTTTATATGTTGTAGTTACTATTTTAAAAAGCCAAATATTTTTTATTTATAAATTTAACTGCTTGTAATTACATATTCTGTTTCATTTCATATTTGACTTTTTATTAGATCGTTTTAAAAAATATCATTGTTTACTTGTTATATCAACAATCTTACCTGATGGTTAATTTCAAGAAAAAACTAACAAATATATCTTTTTAGGCTACTCCATTTTGATTGGCCTATTTCTTTTGAGCATGCAGCTCTTGGCCGTGAAGGTCCAATTAAAGGATCAACAGCAGGGTTACAAGCCCCTAGTATGGCAACTCGAGCTGCTTCGGGTTGTCGTAAAGTTGCTAGTTATACAATACAATCAGGGGCAGTTAAATTTGGAGATTCTTCAAACACACATGTTCAAATTAATTTCAGAAAGAGAAGTATATTGCAAAAAAATTATACTCTTGAGGTACACTTTCGGACATTTTATCCAGATGGGCTTATTTTTCTTGTACTGGTGAGTAGTTTAAATTAATTATTTTTGAAGTTTTAATTATAAACCAACTAAGTGTGAGAAGTTACAAGTATAAATATAAATATATACTATATACTAAATACTACTGTAATACTAAATATATAATAATATTCATCCTGAATAAATAAAAATTTATAAACTATAATTTATAAGTTTATTAAAAATAGATGAAATTAATTAATTGCTGGTAAAACAGTACCTTTTCATACCTGACTTTTTATTTTTTGTTAAATGCCTCATACCAATTTTATTATTGTTCAATTCGTTTGTGGACAGTAGAATTGGTGAGATGAGGCCAGACAGTTTTTGGGGTATAAATTTTATTCCAAAATATTATTACCAAATACAATTAAGTAGGTATGCAGCATCATAATTACCCTTAGGTAAAATATACATCATTCTAAAAAACAAAAAACAAAAAATTGTAAAAGCCTTAAATCAGTAAAACCTCCTTGGAGAAGTTTATTTCAATACGTACATGGAAAGATCAATAGTGTAGTATTCATGATTGTAATCTGTCCTTGAATAATGTTTTAAAATATATGTTTGGTATAACATAAGTATATTGTTACAAACATTTTGATACAACTTATAGTGTAAATACTTTTTAATTACAAACTTGTTATATCATTTTAAAAAATTACAAAGTTCACATGTTGATGTGTGAAATAAAAATTACTATCCTGATAATATAGCCATTTCACGCTCATTTGCTAAGCAAGAGGATATTGGTTCAGACTCTACAAATGTGAAGAAGCTATTTCAACCAAATGCCACCCTATATATTACTTGTATATGTCAAAAATAAATCCATAAATAATAAATACTATCATTTTGGTAAAATGGATAACTCCTAATCTCATGTGTGAACTATGAAACTTAGTCTAAACCACTTAAAATTTGTTGCAACGTTTGGAGAGTTAATTATTTTATATAACTAATAATAATTAATAATAAAGTTAATTTTAATAAAGTTAAAATTAATATTAATTAATTATTTTAAATTAATAATAAACTAATAAAGTTTCTTGATGTAATCATCTTGAATTCACTGATTAAACTAAATTTAAACTACTTAACTAAGTGAATATGCAATTGCTTACTTGCTGACGCGTTTCAAAACGATTGTTCCTTTTACGAAGCTAACCCTCTACTAGCGCTCTTCTTTTCAAAAAGAAACTGACACATACAAACTCTCAGGTATTTACAAATTAACTTGCAACGATTGTCCCAATTATTACATCGGCCAAACCGGCAGGTCATTCTATACACGCTTCGATGAACACATCACCCAAACAAAACAAACAAACCCTAAATCCAGCTACGCAAAACACCTAAATAACACCCAACACACCCATACCAACATACACACTAATTTAAATATTCTACACACATTAAAACAGAGTAAAAAACTAACAACCTTAGAAAAATATGAAATATACAAACACTACGCAACAGACAGGGAAAATATATTAAATGACCACACACACTTTGAAGCCAATAGCCTCTTCCAATACATCACACAAAACGCCGACAACTCACCCTCTGTCATAAATCCAACCCTGTCATACCGTTTGTAAAGAGCCAAAAGCCGCTAGTAGAGGGTTAGCTTCGTAAAAGGAACGATCGTTTTGAAACACGTAAGCAATTACGTATTTACTTAGTTAAGTAGTTTAAATTTAGGTTAAACTAATAAAGTTGATCTTCAACTTATGTAATTTGTACATTCAATATGTTATACCTCAACACAATAACTGCTTATGATGATACAAAGTCAGTCATAAGTTTCTCTTGCAAGGCAAACAGCAACAGGTGGTGGTCAGGTCAAATATTTCTAATGCTCCCTCCACCACATCTAAAATGAAGAAATAATTATTTACATTTGTTAATAATTATTTTAAGACAGAAACATGGCAAGGTATAATAAATTGAGATTGATAATTACAAGCTAATGAGAAAAAAAAATACAACTTGGGTGTCAACTTGGGCTGGTCCTGTACATATGTTTGATATTTCCCAGGCAAGGTCCCTACTGTAAACCTGTCAACAGCTGGATCCTAGGCAAGAGTTTGTGTGTGTGTGTGTGTGTGTGTGTGTGTGTGTGTGTGTGTGTGTGTGTGTGTGTGTGTGTGTGTGTGTGTGTGTGTGGTGTGTGTGTGTGTAGGTGTGTATGTAGGTGTGTCAAAAATAACTGAGGTATTCAAATAAAAAAATTATTTTCATGTTTATTCAAAACTTTTTGATGATAAACAGTACCAACATCATCTGGAATGAATAGTACAATTGATTGTATTGAAATGATTGTATGGAATGATTGCATATTATTCATTCTTCATGATATTTGTACTGTTCATAAAAAAAGCTTTAAATAAAAATTAATAAATAATTCTTACTAAAACACTTGTAAATATTTTACAAACTTGCCTATAGTAGTACTTACTTACATTTGTTGAGGACGGGCGTTTCAGGACATGTGTCCTGTTGTCAGCTCAGACTGCGACTGATCTCAAGGTTTTTGTAGGTTAGGGTATTAGGGTGGGGGTGGAATGTTAGGTTGGGGTGTGTGTGTACTTTGTGAGTATTAAAAGTTATGATGTCAAAAAGTGTGTGTGACTTATAATGTAATTGTGTATTGAGTATGTGTGTAGGGTGTAGTTTGAAATGTCTGTATATTTCGTATTGTTCAGTTCTGTAACGTTGGTTATTTCTGTGATGTTTATGAAGGATTTGTAGGTTGGATGCTATGTCTATATAGTCATGTTTTGTGGAGTTGAGATGATCGGCAAAGTTTAATTGTTAATTATTGTTTGTTAGTGTGTGTTATATGTTCTTGGTAGCGTGTATAGAAAGATCTCATCTGGCCTATGTAAAAACTGGGTCAAGAACTCCAAGTTAGTTTGTAAACTCCAGCGGCATTGTAAATGTCGATTTTGTTGTTGGGTTTAAATTGTTTATTGAGAGTGTTGTGTGTGGAGTAAGCTATTTTGTAATTGTATTTTCGTAATGTGTTGGTTAGATTGTGGGTTTTGGATGATGTGTATGGTATTGTTAAGTATTTTATGGGATTGTCGTGTTGTTTATTTGGATTTGGGATACTGAGTTTGTTTTTTAGGCGGTTGTATGATTTGTCAATCATTGTTGTGTTGTATCCGTTAGTTTGTGCTATATGTTTTTTTGGTGTTTAACTCTTGGCAGTGTTCTTCTTTGTCTAAAGGTGTTTTAAGCCGGAAATATATCATGGTGTTGTAAGCGGCTAGTTTATGTTGTGTGTGTGGTTTGAGGAGATGTGAATGGTAGTATAGGTATTGGTGCGTTTTCGGTATATGCTGAATTTATGTGTTTGTGTGTCTGTATGTTTAATTGTAAGGTCTAGAAAGTTAAGAGAGTTTTGATGTTCTGTTTCAATGGTGTATGTTAGTTTTGGGTGTATGGAATTAAGGTGTTTTAAAAATATGTGTGCTCGGTGTGTGTTACCTTTGTATAATATTATGATATCATCGACGTATCTATACCAGTAAATTATGTTATCTGAGTATTTATTGTTGTGTAAAATGTTATGTAAATAAATAAATATATATATAATTTTGTAAACCGAATTTTGAGGGATAAATTGTGGGAGCTTGGAAGGTCGAACAGAGCTGGGAGGTGGCTCAAATTAAAGGTATTGACACGAAGGAGTGGGGAAAAATATAGGTTTTTCTCAATTTACAACATTTATAGGGTTTTGAGGAACTTAAGATCACCAATAATCTCCAAAAGGAATAAACTGCAATGAAAAACAGCTGAGTGTGATCTGTAAACAAACAAATATTTTAACAGTATGAAAGCAGGTTATGTGTATACATTACAATTAAAAACAGATTATTATGATTTGTAAACAAACAAATATTTTAACAGTATTAAGGCTTATGTGTCTTTATTACTAAACAGTATTAAAAATGTAAATTATAAAAAAATTTTGTTACAAAAAACGTGAATTATATTAAATTTAATGTGTTGTAAAAAATATAATTACTCTACAAAAGTTTATATAGGAAAATATACGTATATTACTTTTTATAAGGTCTAACAAAACACAGATTCAAAAAATAAAACCAAGGCAAAATAAAGAGGCATAAATGTTGAAGTAATTTGCCCTCATTTTTTATTTGTAGTAACAATTCTTAGGAATGGATTTCATTGTATGAAAGCTAACATCAAACTATCCCAAAATATTTAAGATTAATACAAAAAAAAAACAGTTTTGCAACTTGACAGAAACTGCTTGGGTTAATAAACTACCTTACTCAAGGCTCAGTGTCACTCATCACTGCAGCAGTCAACCTATTCAGCTTTAAGCTTAGTTATAAAATTATGTTATTTTAAAAAGTAATATATGCATGTTCACTTTATTTGTAATTGAGTGTTAGTTTAATTATTGAATTATGTTGCCTAGGGTGTGCGAAATAAAATGCATTACATGATGGCAACCTTACGAAATGGTCGACTTTATGTTGTACTAAAGGGAAGGAAGAAAGTTGAGTTAACAGCACAGTCAGTTTTGAATGATGGAGCATGGCACCATGTAAGAAGCTTTCGTTTAATACACTTTTTACTAATGTACTATCACAGTAGGCTTTTCTAATATATCGTTAGAATATGAATTTACAAAAAGGCTAGTTGGTTTTGTCACCCATGATATTATTTTATGATTTTTTCAACATTGGAAAACGTTTCTTTATAGTACTATGACTTACAAAAATCTTAAATTTAAGTATAGTTAAAAAATCCTACTGAGTTGAAACAGAAATCTGTGATACTAACATATATATTGGGCACATGGATGTATCACTGTTTTTAACACTCAGTGGTTGCACGTATTCCTATTACATGGAAGACTATTATTGTCCTCCATGGTAGTTTTTTTTTTATTTACAACTGCACACATCACTAGTATTGCTATTAAAAATTTCTTTGCTATTTTAATTTAACAATGTTAAAAACTGTCAAAAATTATGAAAACAAAAACTTGATCCTAACACCTCAAAAATTAAAAATATTTTAAAAAATACACACCTAACCTTAGTTTAAGAAAGCGTTTTCTGCATACACGAAAATTTGTAAAATTAAGATGACTTTTAAAAACAAAGGACTATGTTATACTACATTATAATGTAACTACGCAATATATAGTGAAGGTTAGTTTGAACGATAAGTAAACAATCCTTTTGAATGACTAGTTTCAACCAGTTACCTTATGCTTAGAAACTTTGTTTCTTTTGCAATCAATCGTATTTTATTTTGATACTTTGTAACTACTGTATATTGTAATACAGTGTGACAATGCTGTGTTTCATAAACTTTGCCTTGTAAATGTTATAAAGTGTGAGTTATTTGTGATTTTTTCAGAATTTTTAATTTTCAGTCCCAGTTTTATTTTTTCCATCCTTCTTAGGACGTTCTAAATTGCCAAGTATAATTTTTTTTTACAACATTGATTTAGGACCAGTATAAATACCAATGTTTTATACAATTTATAATTGTAGATGATTCTCCGCAAAGAAGAAAGGAAACTAATATTACTTGTTGATTCTTCTGAACCTGAAAAAACAAGAACGCCTAAGAAGTTAAACATTGGAAGTATTATGTACATTGGTGGTATTCCTGAGCATGGCATTTCACTTCCAGAACCATTGGTAGGTTTATTCAGATTTTTCATTTAATTTATGTTTTAAAACTTAGATACCTTGCTTTATTATAAATTTTAGTAAACAAACATATCTTTTAATCCTTTTTTAAAGTTGGTTTATAATTTTTTTTTTTTTGCTAAGGGCATAGGTTTTCTTACAATGGAGCTACTATAAAGTCTAACCTATGAAAATTTGTCTTAAAAATATTTTGAAATTAATTGAATTTTTGGTTTGATAATAAATAACATTTACTATCATTTAAGAAATTAAATTGTTAGATTTGGACATTCAATAGATGGCACAACTATGAAGGGTGTTTGTGATAAATTGTTTTGTGAATATATGGTGTACGTTATCATGATTGTTATACTTATGTAGATGTTGGACTGAAGTTAGCATGTTTAATTTTTATGTCGATTGTTAATCCATATTCATCTAGTGTTTATTACAATTGGTAATAGAGATTAGAGTATTGCAAATAGTAATAGTTAATAGAGTTGTGATAAGTAATGTTTATTATCTTTTACTTGGAGTACGAAGACAATTGTATTATTGTTTTAATTATAAAACACACAGAACGTTGTAAGAATTCTAGCACTTAGAAGAAGAAAGAAGACTGCAATAACATTTTAATACATATCTTGAATTCTTTATTTATTACAGGTACTAGCTTTAAGTTGTAGTTATTATTAAATCCTTTTTATTAACTCTCACTCTCCTGATATATATATATATATATATATATATATATATATATATATATATATATTCTTGATATTTAACGTTATCCATTGTTTTTCCGTTGCACTGACTTTATGAAGTTATTATATTACTACTGTAAGTAATTTTATTCACCATTAAGTGTAATAATTTTACCTTGAGTGATGAGGCACCTTTCGGTCAATTGACCATTGTCGAATCACTGATGTTTCTCTGTTGTAGATGTTCGGTCTGTGAAGTTGGTGTTTGTTGACGTTACACGCACTTTTTCTTGATCTGTGTGTATGATATTTCTATATAGTATGTCTTCTGTATATGTTGTTTGTAGATTCATTAAGTTGTTGTGTATGTTTTTATAAATGTGGTATTTTTCTAGTGAGTTTAGTTCTATTGGGTTGTTATTTATTTCAAGTATGGTTAGGTTATTTTCGTAATTTGTTATTTCGTGTTTATGGGATATTAGGTGTGCTTCAACTTACAAACCAAACAACAAAATAATAAAATATCTTAATAACACAAACCACAAAACAAATTCAGAAAAACATAACCTATCAGGAATTTACAAAATCACATGCAACAACTGTAACGCTTTTTACATAGGTAAAACAACCAGAACATTTAAAATAAGATTTGAAGAACATTATAGAGCATTCAAAAACAAAAATTCTAAAGTATCAAATGTTGCAGCACACCTAATATCCCATAAACACAAAATAACAAATTACGAAAATAACCTAACCATACTTGAAATAAATAACAACCCAATAGAACTAAACTCACTAGAAAAATACCACATTTATAAAAACATACACAACAACTTAATGAATCTACAAACAACATATACAGAAGACATACTATATAGAAATATCATACACACAGATCAAGAAAAAGTGCGCGTAACGTCAACAAACACCAACTTCACAGACCGAACATCTACAACAGAGAAACATCAGTGATTCGACAATGGTCAATTGACCGAAAGGTGCCTCATCACTCAAGGTAAAATTATTGCACTTAATGGTGGATAAAATTACTTACAGTAGTAATATATTAACTTCATATATATATATATATATATATATATATATATATATATATATATATATATATCTTGTACAAATTTTCAATCGTTTTTAAAATACATTTTTATTCATCCAATCACGTTCAAATACATTTTTTTTTAACCTGTAGTGGAAGTATATGAATTTTTCTTTTGCTCCCATCTGGTTGTTGTTGAAACCTCCGTTGTACAACCTTAAATTGTTGCAGTGGTTACCATACAATATTATAAATAATACTCTATGATTAAAAATAAATGAAATAAACAAACTAAGTGGATTAACAGTATCGAACCTTGCTTCACTAACAGACAATGTCAAAGGAAGGCGAAAAAAAACTACAATACAATGCAAGTAACAAAAAGGAAAGAAAGTGCATAAATGTAACAAACAAAAATAATAGTCCAACACTATACATAGAAAGAAAAATGGAAAATTGCAGGGAAATTCGCTTTCTATTTTGCCTCCTAATATTGTTATTCTGACATGTATATACATATTTTTATATTAGTTGTAATCGACTTTAATTTTTTTGTTTGTATATTACTTGATTTTACTACTGAAATTACAGATTGTATTGATATATATAAAGACAGAAAATATACATTAATTTAGTGAAGCAGAATGAGTTTATTATGTATTAAAAATTATATTTACTCAAAAAGCCCTTTCAATTTACACATAATTTAATTCAATCAAAGCAATAACCCAATTTTTTTGGGAGATTTTTCAAGTTAATTTTTTCCAATTTTTGTAACATTAACAAAAATTTAAGATAGTGAACATATTTTAGTATGTTACGCTTGCCTGTTGTGGCATTTATTTTGTTTACTATTGAGAACGCCTGTTTCGGAAGATGTATCCCATTGACAACTCACACTGTAACTCTGAGCTGACAGCGAGACACATCTCCTGAAACGGTGGTCCTCAATAATAAAAAATGTAAGTGCTGCTATTGCAAGTGTAACATATTAACATATCTTCAATTGTTTTAATATTTTATTACACAATAAAGCTTTTAAAATCTACACAAAGTGTCCTAACAACTATTATAATCACAACGGTCGTAATTAAAACAGTTAACTCTAAATCTCAACACATTACTTTATTAAAACAAACACACTAGTTTATTAAAACAAACAGACTTGTTTCGATGACGATGTCGCCTTTATCAGTGCTTGGCAACTATAGTACATCATCTAATAAGCACTGATGAAGGAGACAACGTAGTCAAAACCTAGTCTGTTTGTTTTAATAAACTAGTGTGTTAGTTTTAATAAAATAATGTGTAGTGAGATTTAGAGTTGACTGTTTTAGTTTTTGCCATTGTGAATTGTTCTCACTAGCTAAGCTCTAATTAACTTAATATTAACTATCAGGCACGTATCCAGCGACTTGCTTTGGGGGGGGCAATTGATGCATTATATATATATATATATATATATATATATATATATATATAATATGTGTGTGTGTGCGCGCGCGCATGCGTGTATGTAAAAACATAGAACAGAAAATGTTCTTTCAACGCTTGCGTTAGAAATCGGTAACGTGATAAAGATTCGTAGCAAATTAGACTTTTTAATAAATAATTATTCCAGTTTCGATAACACTTATGGCTAGAGAATATTATTAATTTCATAATAAGCTATTATTATAAAAATGGTTTATTAATTAATATACCATTAAATATATTAATTTAATATAACAATTCCGGAGTCAACTGCGAATATTACGCTTGCAAAATTACGTATTGAAAATCATATGTTCGAGACTAAGCTTCACTAGCGCTATCTGTTGTTAAAACGTTTAGCCGTTTTAGGTCACATTTAGGCCACGTAGAGGGAACGCGTCACATTTTCAAATTAAAATTTTATTTTTTATTTACAATAAAAGACGAATTAACTTAACTAAAAGTCTAATTTAATAGAAAGTCCTAATTTAATAATAAATTGTCGATTTTTGACCCAAAGTTCTTGAGGGTTGGGGGGGCGATCGCCCTATCGCCCCTCCCTTGGATACGCGCCTAACTATTATTGTACTATTACTGGAGTACCACAATTTTCCAATAAAAAATATCAGCAGTGCATGATAAAACCAAATCTGTAAAGAAACTGTTTTTAATTTCAGAGTAAATAATTGATACGTTGTGATATTTACTGAGCATTAAGAAACAACATCTACTCAATTTTAACAACAAATAAGTCAATTTCTGATAGTAGTTTCATATTTTTATTTATAATTATATAAAATAAATTATATAAATAATAATTATTACAAAATTTAAGATAAAATGTAAATTCCTTTTAGGTCATTGATATGTAAATTACAATTGGATTTAAATTTGTTTACTGTGAATAAAGCATTTCTATAAAAATTATTTTTTAAATTAGAAACAAATCATGCAAAAACAATTTTAGATTTTTTTAATGAACCTTGTAATATTTTAGTTAATTTCATTACATTATTCAGAACAGTGACTGAACCATAGTAAAATTTTACACAAATGTACTTTTAATTCCCTCTTAAAAACGGCATTAGGTTTATTTTATGATTACAACTGTGTAAAATATTACGCAGTTAAATTCTATCACTTTAAATAACTATGCATAGAGTCAAAAAGTGATGTTAAAAATTAAGTCAATTAAAAATTAAGAGTTTTCAACATAGAATATAAAAATGTAAGAGGTATGTGTAAAAAAAGCAATCAAGAAGACAGACCTATATTTATGGATGCAAGCCTATCCAGTGTCAGTGATTCTCCTCAGTGGTCATTATTAATCACTGTAGCTCCTTTAACTCTATTGAATCAAAATATTTGTTAGTATTTTCTGTTATAATAGGAACTATTATAGCACAAAACTATTAAATTATATGACCAATCATACACACAAAATTGAATCCAAACTGAAATCCAATTACTGTACCTATAGCTCTTAAAGAACCCTTCTGTGTTATAACACTTAAAGAATAGTTAGTTTAAAGGTTGCATTTACACTATAAGCAGTTTGTAGAATAATTTCAAGCTAGAGTCAATTATTGGAAGAGTGTTCTTTAGTGTGGAATTATTGGTTAAATGTGAGTTAAACTTGGTATTCTAATTGTGTGGACATAATGACATATATGGAAAGAATCTAGGAATTATATAATGCTGCTTGAAGGCAATCCAAGGAATAACAGCCTAGAAATATTTTTTTTTAGTAAACAATTAAGTAATCGAGAAACATTTTAAAATATAAATTTTAAAACTATGCTTTAGGCTATTTTTCAACATAATCCTCATTCAAAATGAGGCACTTATCATAGCATAACACAAGTGGTTTGATTCCAACTTTGAAAAACGTCTACCGCCTAACCACTGGTCGCCCATTGTAAACATTGGTGTAGCCATTTTTAAAATCAATACACCACTGTCTCACATTGCTTTCACTTGTTCTATTTCCGTGAACTTTCCAAAGTTGGCAATGGATTTCAATTGGCTTGTAGTTTTTTGCCAACAAAAACATAATCACTGAACAATGCTTCATTATTGGTAGGAGTTTCAATTACATTGCATGTTTTAACTAGCCATAATGAGAAAATTAGAAGAGATACAGTCCTCCTACTGCTGTTTGAAGCTTACTGAGTGTAGGAATATTTTGACACCAAGATGAAGGCTCTATCCCCACTAGTTCAAAATGTCTGTTTAATTTCTGGAATTACTTTGCTTTTGGGTTTGACTCTTTTGTTTAACATGTCCTACAGTTAAATATGACCAACTACATAGTAGTAATGCTCTTATTTATCAATCACTATTCCAGTATTTTACCTAATAATCTTAAACAAAATTGTTTGTGAAGTAAAGCTGTTCAACTACTTCTCAATGATAGTTGACTTTACAGCAAATTGGTCTGAGAATTAGTTGTCTGGAACAATTTTTCAACACCAATAACATAAAATGGAACGTTTACAGGTCTTCAAGCTTGAGTTAAAGGACCAAATAACTAAACTGATTTTATCATATATTCTGCCCACTCTTTGAACTTCATCTGAACTAATAAAGTTGAATATTGCAATAATTAGATAATCAACTTTTTGTTTTTGAAAGAATTGTACAACTTTTGCAATTCTCCAACTATTAGGTGGGATTTACTTCAAAGATAAAATGTGAATTCTCCAGAAGGAGGTTTGGTCTATTGATTCCTATATAATGCGGAAGGCAAAATGAAACTGTGCATAGCCAGTAATCAGTATGCCCACCTCACTCCAAATTCATCAAGATGAGTTAGCAAAGGCCATTCTTTGTCTGAACAAAAAACAAGTTATATTCTATTTTTCTTTTAAAGTCAATTCAAAAAAAAAATTATGTTAGTTTCTTTTTATTTTATAATTACAATTAATATATATATATATATATATATATATATATATATATATATATATATATATATATATATATATATGTGTGTGTGTGTGTGTGTGTGTGTGTCATAATAACAATATTATGTGACAAAATAAAAAGCGAATTTCATTGCAATTTTCCATTTTCATTTCCTTGTAAAATGTTGAACTATTACTTTTGTTTGTTACTATTTATACACTCTTTTTCAGTATTTGCATTGTGTTGTGGTTTTTTTTCACTTTCCTTTCACATTGTCCATTTCTGAAGTTGGATTATTTTATTCATATCATTCACTTTTAACCCTAGAGCATTATTTATATTTTGTGTTAACCATTTGGTTGTGCAATGGAGGTTTTTACGAGAAGGTGGGGGGCAAAAGAAAAATTTATACACATCTTTGAGAATTAAATTTCTGAAAGTTGACTCAGTGCTGAAGTCCACTTCGAACATGAAGACACTCAATTCAAGTCCAACCTAGACTCCGCAAATTTTTATAATTTAATTATTGACTAAATATTCAAAAAAAACTGTATTAACATCAATTGTCATCCACTATAGGTTAAAAAATAAATGTATTTGAACTTGATTGGATGAATAAAAACGTATTTTTATTAACGATTGAAAATTTGTACAAGATAAATATATAGAGAGTGTGAGCTAATAGAAGGAGTTGAAAAAATATCATCCTTTCACAGGAAGGTATTTCACACCTACTATACTTATTTATTAGTTATAGCAACAACCTTATTATCTGCAAGAAATTTGCATTATAGGTTACATTTGCACAAAATTCTTCTTACAAGTAATTTGCAGGAAATATTACATTTACACCTTTGCATTGAAGGTTTGATACTTCATATTCTAAAATATTTTACTTTCGAACAAAATTGTCCATACTCACATAGAACTTTTTCAAATATTATAGCTTCAATAAAATGCTTTGATATTTAATGTATATGTTACAATATCAATATTTGTTAATACAATCAATATGAATAACTATAATTTAAAATTCTTGATGTTCAATATTTAAATGAATTTGAAACAACTGAATCTGAAAAAAGTACATTGTAACAATAACTTGTCTTGTTTTTTCAATAACTTGTAAAATTTTTGTATTATTATTTCATGCTATTTAAATCTCTTTGGGAAAAATAGGTTCAACCCTTTTCAAAGTCAAAAATTGAAGGTTTCAAAGGGTGTATGCAAGGATTGAAGCTAAATGGACATGCTGAGGATTTAGTAGGAGACAAGGCAACAACTCATAGAGTAGGCCAATGCTTCCCACAAGTTGAACGTGGCTCTTATTTTCCTGGTGATGCATATGCTATTTACAGTAAGTACTCATTATATAGAATTTATACTTCTTATATAAACAACATAACAGTTATACATAGTATAAGAAACAAATGATACTTTAATGGTCATTTATATTTTTTCACCATTAAGAGACTCAAATATACAAGAATGATTTGAAAAGTCATCTCCATTTAATCAGTGTACAAGAGGTAAGAAGAGTAACATCTTCATTTTGACTGACATAGCAGGTAAGTCAGCACTCAGCCAGGTTTGCTTGAAGGTTATGTCAATGCTAACTTCATAAAATGTATACAACAATGAAAATATTGGAAAGAACCCCAATACCACAAAAATAACAAATAAAACAAGTTACTTAAGATTAAACCCTTATGTACATTTCGATGACCATGTCATCATCATCAGAGGGTCTTATTACAAAATTACAATCTAGCAAACAAGTAGTTACAAACTAGAATGATGAGTTACAAACTTACATTAGGTTTATACATAATTATAACTAAAAACAGAGTCAAGTCAAAGATTAATAAACAAACATCAAAACATACACAACTTAAAACATTTTAAAAAGGTAGCCGTAGCAACTAATTTACCACTGATTACATCTGAAACAGAAAACACAGTAATAAATCAAATGCTTAGCAGACCAATACAGAATTCGGAAACATGAAGAAATGATATGAAAGACAACAGATCACTAAAGCAAACAAGCAATAACAGTGCTGTAAGTATAAATCCCAAGACAGTTGGCCAGCCGAAGCGCAGTTGCCTATTTGATATTTTCAAGGGGGAAGGAACCCATATGACTCAGTGTTGAGCATATAACCTCCTTTGTTGCTATACAAAACACTTTGTCAAAACCACTGTTGGCATGAAGGACAGAGAATCCCTAAAGTATCCAAGTGGTATTAACAACTAGCTGAATTTTTTTATGAAGTGTTTATAAAGTAAAGTGATTGCCTTAATCATTACAATCATCGAATATGGGGATCACAATACCTAATGAAACTCATGAATACATACAGGACTGTTCAAAAGTGAGGGTGTGGACTGGGTAACTTCAAGACTGAATTATGGGTCCCTTCGTTATTGCTAAAAGAACAAAATAATAGTCTACCTGGACATGCTAGAATTAATTATGTTACCTCAGATAAATTAACTTTAACAATAAACTGAAAAATGAGTCATTTTTATGCAATATTGAGCTCTCCCTCACTTTTATCTAGCTGTAATTAAAGCCCTTAACACCAAATTTCCTATAAGTTGGATTGGCCGAGCTGTGCTTATTCCTTGGTCCTTCAGAACTTACTCTTGGATTTTTTTTCTACATATTTTATTTTGGAAAAACTCATAATTTGGTGCGCCTTCTGGTCACTGCTGGCACAATCATATTAGTAACACCAAAAATGATTCAGCACCCTTGGCATGAACTAAATAAAGATTAAATGTCCTTAGAGTAACAAAAGGATCTCACATCGAAACTTACTAAGGTATCAAACAAAATTATTTTTAAACAAATATTCCCAAAGAATATTTGTTTAAATATGGCACTCAAGTCAATCGAGCTTAATTTACTACATAAACTCAAATTGAAAGTAAGGTTATTATCAGATGATATTTGGTTTTTGACTAGTTGCAGAAGAAAGAATGTATACCCAAACTTCATGAAAGTGAACATCTCCACAAGTAATTTCTCATCAAGACGAGTGGAAAATGCAGCTAAAAAGTATTGGTTGAATTTAGAAATTAAATCATTGTATTCTAAACAAGCAAATTTGGAATTACAAGCATATGAACTCCACCTCAAAATTGTGCATAATTTTAAGTGGGTATACAATAAACGATTTTAATAGGAAATATGAAAAAATGCTAGCAGTAATAAAACACAAAAATGATTTGAAAATAAAGCGATTAAATAGGAAATTACAACAGCTATGTACTAAATTTGCAAATAATAATAACGAATATATAATGAAAGATTTCCCCAAACAAGAGTTGGTTTATAACTGGAGTAAGGAAGAATTTAGTAAAGAGGAAATAGGACTGTTAAACAAAGTTTTAAAATTTGGAATTGAAGACCGACACAAAGATAAAACGAATTTATTAATTGACGTTGAAACAGCCTTAAAATTCCAAAATCAAGAAATAAAAAATATTGTTAGGGCCGATATTAAAAAGAAATTGGTAAACCAAATTACATCTCAAAAAATGTATTTGAAGAATAATAATAATTACTATGAAGTTATTTAGAATTTACAGAAGAAAAATGTATTTTATTTAAAAGCTGATAAAAGTAACACTAACGTAGTTATGAATAAATTGGAGTATAGAGAAATAGTAGAGGAAATGCTTAAAGTAGGACCATATTCAACAATAAATCGAAATCCCATAGTAAAATTTACTAGAAGTGTCAACGAAACCTTAAAAAATTGTAAAAGTGTAGTGGATAGTGAACTAAAAAGAAAAATTAACCGTTTCAAACCCATTATTACCACATTTGTATTGCTTACCAAAAGTCCATAAGGAAGGAAGAAAAATGCGACCAATAGTATCTGGGATTAATTCCCCAGCATATTTAATTGCTAAGTGGTTGATACCACTCCTCCAACAGTTTGTTCCGCCTCCATCAATACGGTAAAAAATACGTATGAATTTGTTAATAAGGTTAAGGATTTATGTATTTCGTCCAATGAATACCTTGTTTCGTTTGATGTTGTATCACTTTATCCAAGTGTACTTATAGATAAAACAGTCGAATTGATGAAAATTTGGTTAGAAAATTCAGGATGTAGTACAAATGAAGTAGATGAATATATTTCACCTATTGATTTATGTATTGTTCAAAATTGTTTCCAGTTTAACAATAAATTTTACACCCAGAAGGAAGGCACCGCTATGGGTAACCCTCTATCAAGTTTTTTAGCCAACTTTTTTATGAGTCATTTCGAAATAAATGCGAAAAATACCTTGAAATATTTTCCTAGAGTATGGCTGAGATACGTGGATGACGTGTTTGCAGTGTTTGACAGTGAACAAAGCCTGGACAAGTTTTTTTCCAGGTATAAAATTTACGGTTGAAATAGAAAAAGAGACATGTTTACCATTTTTAAATGTTTTAATATCAAGAAAAAACAATACTTTAAGTTTTAACGTTTATAGAAAACCAACTCACACAAGCAGATTTATTACCAGTGATTCATTTCACACAATATCACATAAAAAAGCAGCTTTCAATTATATGGTGCATCGTTTAATTAATTTGCCTTTATCAGAGGAAAATTATAAAAATGAGCTGAATCATATTTATAGCGTAGCAAGGTTCAATGGATATAGTAATGTGTTTATAGATGAAATTCACAAAAAGATGAAAAATAAGACAATAAGAAATCAGAGAAGCACGTTAATAATGGATTTAAAGGGGGAAAATTGGTAAAAATAACACACCATCCACCACTGTCTAATAAAATTAGAAAATCTCTAGGAAAATATAGTAATTTGAATGTTACAATTGCCACTGCAAATAACCTAAAGAAGTTGTTAGGGAACCATAAAGATGCCATACCTAATGAAGAAAAGTCAGGAATCTACTGCCTGAAGTGTAGCGAGTGTACTCTGAAATATATAGGCCAAACAAAAAGAAATATTAAAACTAGGGCTAAAGTACATTTTTCCCACATAAAATTTAATAGACCAGAAAAATCTGCGATGGCGAAACATTGTTTAGAGGAAGAGCACGAATTTAAAGTAGGCGATGTAACCCTGTTAAAAAATGTTAAGTGTAGTGAATTGGATGCATTGGAAACTTTATATATTAATAGGAATAAAAATAATATTGTAAACAATGATTCAGGCCCTATTCCAAACTCTATATTATTGTAATTAGTGTAACAAAAGGGAAAAAAATAAAATATATTATAACTTTTAGGTTAAATATTTTGACATAATAATAATGTGTAATATTAATTATCTATTTTGTTTATATGTAATTATGTTGTATGTTACAAATTTTATTGTAATTATTGAGTTAGGTACAAAAGTTCTATTTGTTGTATCATGTTTAAAGTAGGGTTAGTAACTGTTGTTTTGGCAAGTGGGCGTGGCAACGCCTACTGTATAAATACGGAAATGTAACCTTACTTTCACTCTAGTTGTAAGTTAGAGTTTGTAGTAGTAACACTCACTGATGATGATGACTTGGTCATTGAAACGTGTATGAGTAAATAAATGATTAATTTGTGAGTTTTGTGTATGTTTTTATTTGTTTTTAAAATCATTTTTGTTTTGTCATTATTAATGTAAAATGATTAAATTAATCTTTAATAGTTCTTTTAGTTAAACTTAGTTGAAATCCTTGCATTCTCTTTCTGTGGTCTTGTATTTCTATACCTGAATTTCATTACAAATATAATGTAAGCATTTTAAAGAACTTGTATTAAGTAGACAAAAATTATTATCTGCTATTTTCTTCATTTATACAGAAACCAGATTTAATGTGGGCGCTTTGATAGAGCTGGAATTGGAATTTAGAACATCTGAGTTGAATGGAATATTGTTAAGTGTATCAGAGCCTGTTGGATACCCTGCATTATCTTTAGAATTGCATAATGGCAAGGTAACATAATTCAATCAGAAAGTCATAACATTATGCTTTTTGTTACACTAAAATATATAAACCAAACATTTGTGTGATTTTAGTTGTTTTTTCTTACTTTCTTTGTTCCAAGTGCATTTTTTTCTAATTCATAAATTGTATTTTGTATTAAAATTTTTCTCTATCAATTCACAGTTTTTTTCAACAAAATGATTTGGTTTGAAATCAGATATTATGACTCAAATATAGCCATTTATCTTTGTATTTTTCTTTTCCAATTATAATTTTTATTCTTTATAAACCCTTACCTTTGTTATTTCGTTCAGGTTATATTAATAATTTTTAACTGTTATATTTCATAGTGGACATTATTAATCAATATCAATACATGGCACTTATGTATTTATTTTATGTAAATACTTTTACAAAATTTAATACACTTTTTATGGGACCCATAGGAACTAGTTTTTTTTTAAGTATTTATAAAAATTTATAAGTTTTGTAAATATCATTCAAACAAAATAAATTACATATGAAGGATATAATGAGATTTTTCAAAAAATATGTACTTTTATATACTTACTACAAAAATTTCTGAAATTTTATAATGCAACAAAAATTGATATATATGTTACCGGTCTTATTTCTTCACACTTGTAAACTACTTAGGAATAGAATTATATCACTTTAGGAACTAATAATACACAAACTAGCAAACAAAATATTACTAAAATAAACTTATTTACACATTTGTAAGAAACATTGAATATGTTTATAGGTATAGTCGCAAAAGATAATTAATTGATCAACTATATGAAGTTAGAAACTGTGGTTGATTCGACATTTTTTTAACAGCTGTACATCTGACTACAAATAAATGGAAATGGCTCATTGTGAAATAGCAAAGATCAATATTTTAATGAAAACAGAAACATTTGGAATAACTTGTATGAGTTCAAATTATACTCATATATATTTAGTAAGAATCATGTTGTACTACAGCCTGATCTATACTCAGAAGTAGTATTTCATGTATTGAAACCTTGGATTACTATTTTCTTTATAATTAGATTATAATTTATGCATTTGACATATGTAAAATTATTATGACAAATCACAGTATTACAAAATTTCTAATCTTTAGAGCACCAAGTAGACTCTTTTTAAACTCTGATAAATACCAAGTATATATAGTTCAAGAAAACACTCATCTTTTAGTATCTTATATTAATCTTACTTACTCCACTTGTTTTCATAACTATTTTATGCCTTCAGTATAATGCAGAATCGTGATTTAAGTGTCAATTTGGTGCTGCATTCCTTCACCACCATTTAACATATGTGACAGTAACTTAAACAAAACTGGTACACTTCTATAGGCCTACTGGGTTAGTATACATACACAGGGTAGTATGGAGCCTACTGACATTTCAAATATTGATAAATGGGGATAAAGATAAAAAAATTAAAAAGTTTTCATGCAGTCAAGTATGCCATTTGTATTTCATATAACATGGCGCCCACCCAATTGATACATTTTAAATTTAAATAACATGTTGCCCTAATTGCTGGTTGGAATGAAGAAGAAGAGGGAAGGAGTAGAGGGAAGGACACCATTTTGTATTGGCAGCCACAATTGTGTCTGTTTAATGTTCAGTTGCAATAGAGCATAAGTATGCGACCATAAAACAATGTGTTCTAGTTATTACAAAACAGGTTCAGTTACGGAAGAGCGGCATGTTTTAAATGGCACTTTGATATTGATTGGCATGGTCACATACCTTCCAATACCATGCTGGCTTGGATGAAGAAATTTGAAGAGACTGGAAGTGTGTTATACTTGAGCTCCATATACAGTCCAGACGCTAGAGAACCTGCACACAGTCCAGACGCTAGAGAACCTGCACACAGTCTAGACGCTAGAGATCCTGCACACAGTCCAGACGCTAGAGAACCTGCACACAGTTCAGACGCTAGAGAACCTGCACACAGTCCAGACGCTAGAGAACCTGCACACAGTCCAGACGCTAGAGAACCTGCACACAGTCCAGATGCTAGAGAACCTGCACACAGTCCAGACGCTAGAGAACCTGCACACAGTCCAGACGCTAGAGAACCAGGACGGGAAGTTTGAATCCAGTTCTCGCTTCTTTGCCCCCCTAGCAATCTTGCATTTTATTTCAAATGCTTAAAGAGATAAGATTTCACCCATAAAATCTGCAATATGTGCAACAAATAACTGAGTGAGTAAGGAAACAAGACTTGCTTTTTATACCGCAATGACCTACTTGATTTGGGAAAACCAGACATTGTTAATAATTTCTTTCTGGCTTTGTTAACAAACAGATATTGGTCATCAGTGATTTTAAGACTTATTTATCCAATGTAATTTTTTCTAAAAATAATCTTCTTATGATGTAGTCAATTGCATATTTGCCAATATTTATGAAAACTTTTACTTATTTTTCTTTGTTCCTATATAGAGTTTAACAATAATAAGTCAGCTGCCTCATTTATCTCTAACTCTACATTTTAAGCCTTATAAACAAAGATGAAAAAACAATTTTTTTTGTATAATTGAAAAAAAGATTTGGATGTGTCAAATGGTTTTACATTAATATTATTCTTTACTTCATAACAGAAACAACAATATATAATACCATCTGTTTTATGCTTATCGTTTTTTTATTTTTAATTCTACACAACTGCCAGAATGATTATATCATTTAGGAGTTGAGGTAGTTCCATGGCTGAACTCAGTTTTTACTGAAACAAGTGACAGTATATACAGTGTCCCCAAAATACTTTTCAAACACAAGAATCTAATATACTTCACAAAATTGATTCTCATTTAAACAATGAAACTTAAGGGATGCCTGTAGTACTCATTTCCTAAGATTTGTTTGTAATAGGAAATGTAGGAATCATTTTCTATATTGAAATTATATCTTATTATAAGTATAAATATTTTCTCCTCTTTAGGTAATAATGTCAGGTGATATGGGTGACCGCAGACCTTTTCATGTGGAACAAGGTTTTGCATCAGAATTTGCAGTTTGTGACAATAGGTGGCATAGAATTCAAGCACACTATGTGGATGCTGAATTAACACTTCGAGTTGATCACTTAGACCAGAAATATTGGCTCTCAGATAATGGCCACTTGACAGAAGCATACACAAGTAGTCCATTGTACATTGGCGGAATTCCAGGTAAAATGTTAATTGTTATAACATTCAATATTTGTGGTCAGATATTACGTAAATATGTAATGAAAAATATACTATTACACTAATAAAAAACCAAATCATCAATTAAGAATAACTTCACAAATAAACTAAAAGCTTAACAAGTGTAGTTAATAACAATATTTTATATATTTCTTTGATATTTTGTATTTTCTTGTTTACTGGTACAGGAACAAGCTACCTCTATTCAAAACTATTCTGCAATAAACCTTATCACCTCATTCTGTTGACCCATTGCAGATTAAATTATTTGCGATTCGAGGAGTCTAGGGCACACAAATTACAACTCAATTGAGTTTTATTTCGGTACAAAAATATTCCCACTTAGAAAGCATTTATAAAGGTACAATTTTGAATGCATTATTTTGGTAAACTAGTTAGTTTATTTCAGAATCAATTAATAACCCTATGTTAATGTATTATTATTTGTAATCATAATTAGTAAAAACAAATTAAAAGCTACTTAAGGTTTAAGGTTTGCGTTAGATTTTAGGCTCTCCCTATTTTATAAAAACATAGGTGAAACCCCCCAAAAATTAATCAAAATATAACTAAAATAAGTTACCTAAGATTAAATCCTTATGTACATTTCGATGACAAAGTCATAATCTTCAGAGATTCCTATTACAAAAGTACAATCTAGAATACAAAGAAATTAACAAACTAGACTGAATTGTCATAGTAAATATAATTTCTTTGTATTCTAGATTGTACTTTTGTTATAGCAACCTCTGAAGATGATGACTTTGTCATCGAAATGTACATAAGGATTTAATCTTAGGTAACTTAATTTAGTTATTTTTTGATTAATTTTTGTGGTTTTTTCACCTATATTTTTATAATATATTGTACCACTGTGCTCTTGATATTGTATATCTCCCTATTTTATTTATTGTTTACTTCAGATATACCAAAAATTATATTAATAAAAAATATTCACATATACTTATGCTGTGTACTTTTTAATTTAGAACTTTGCTTTAGTGTTAGAGTTTAAAGTTTTACCAAATCCAATGTAACTTTACAATGTTCACATCTTGTCTCGGATCTGATTCCCTTGTCATAGCACACTTTACACAGTTTTGTCAAGAATTGTTTTTTCTTTAGTGCAAGTTTCATTGGAAAGTGAGACCAATTTTTAGCTTGCAGATGTAATGGATTGAATCCTATTTTTTTATCCCTAGGGTTAACTTTTTGTGGAAAATAAGGCAGCAACTATTCTGCTGGAGTTGTTTGATAAATTGTGTCTTCTTATTTCTAATGTCTTATTCTTATTATTAATGTAAATTCATTAAATAAATGAATTGTATATTCTGAGATCTAAATTTTTTTTTTTTAATTATAGGCCTTGATCGATTTTTTCATTATAGGGAAACTAGTGAGTTGTTGATCCATTCAATCAAGACCAAACATTTTATTATTGTAACCAATATTAAAATTTGATATCTTTATTTCCTCTTAACACAACTTTCCTCTTTGTTATTCTAGTTTACCAAAATTCAATTCTGAGTCTAGAGTGGACCGAACAATAATTTCCTTATTGTTTTTCCACATAACTGATAAAATATCTTCCGAGGACCTACAGATAGCCCCATTTTTTGAGTTATACTCTTTGAAATCCCTTGGTATATCATACTTACTTTGAAATCCCTTGGTATATCATACTTACTTTGAAATCCCTTGGTATATCATACTTAGTTTGAAATCCCTTGGTATATCATACTTAGTTTGAAATCCCTTGGTATATCATACTTACTTTGAAATCCCTTGGTATATCATACTTAGTTTGAAATCCCTTGGTATATCATACTTACTTTGAAATCCCTTGGTATATCATACTTACTTTGAAATCCCTTGGTATATCATACTTAGTTTGAAATCCCTTGGTATATCATACTTACTTTGAAATCCCTTGGTATATCATACTTACTTTGAAATCCCTTGGTATATCATACTTAGTTTGAAATCCCTTGGTATATCATACTTACTTTGAAATCCCTTGGTATATCATACTTACTTTGAAATCCCTTGGTATATCATACTTAGTTTTCAAAATAGTTGGGATAGCATGAATGTTATTCTTCAGCAATTCAACAAATAACATAAGTGAAACATACCAGCTATCTGAAACACACCGTGAATCCTAAGCCTATGAAGGGTTGCAAAAATCTAAAACAACTGATTCACTTGCTAAAAATTCACTACATACTTTATCTTTATAGGTATAAATTTTCAACTCTGAATAATATCCCGAACTCACTTAACAAACTTTTATACAAAAAGGACAGTGTATCTTATCTTTATAATGCTATTGTCAAAGGATATATCTTGTTCTGGTCAGTGAATTTCCAGTTTAAAAAAATTTGTTCCTAAATATCTTTTCACATGTCAAAAAAACTCATCATCGCAGTATAAACTGAAAAAATCTAATTTGGTAAAATCAATGCCCCAACTGTTTGTATATATTTTGTTCTATACCTGGAAGTCTTGTAAATGGCAATATTTTTTACCAAGTTTGGGTTTTCTTCCAAAACAAAATTTGAGGTCCTTTCTATTCCCACTTTCCTAAATGTATTATCATGTTTTACTGAACTAGATGTGGGAGGCAACAGTATATACGTACTAATAATGTACGTACATAATAAGGAAGCAACGTTCAGGTGTTTTGGGGATAATATCGATATTTAAAAAGTCACTACCTTCAGTAACACTAATATGGTCTATTACAATATGACAAGGACAAAGTTGCACTAAATCTTCATTGTCACTAGAAATTTCACTACCCTTGCTCTCACTCACTTCCAACTAACGGACAGATTTTCCACACTGACACAGTACGTCACACAAGAAACCTTAACTACTGACTGATACATAGTACCAACTAAACTGAGCAAGATAGTCTACTTGACATAAAATCTATCATGTCTAGAAAGTCTAATAAAAGGATAACTTATAGGCTTATAATATTTTATAATAAAACTGACATCTGTAGGAAGCAATGGATTATAAACTCATTCAATATTGTTTTTTTTAAAGACAATAACATTACTAACGAGTATTTTATTGCCTCTAGATATTAATCAAATGTTTTTGTTTCATTAGATCATGCACCAAGTGGAACACTTCAGACAAGAGAAAACTTTAAAGGTTGTATTCGAAATGTAATCATTGGGGGTGAAAGACATGACTGGATAAATATGGATTCTCTGCATAATATCCTTCTCAGCTCTTGTCCCCTGCCAAGTTAATAATAAACAAAACTACTGTCAAACCCCACCGCTTTCTGATACATCATGTTTCTGATGTTAATTAGAATTTGATGCTACCGTAGCAAGATCATTGCATGTTTGGTGCTAATACAAACAGGCAAACAAATTTTAATATTTTATTTATTTCTCTACTGCATAATAGACAATTATAAACACATTGTGCTGGTGGTTATAATAAAATAATATATATTTTAACAATTATATTAATTGTTGCTATTTGTTTAAGGACTACTGAGAACTGATTATTATACCAAGATTAAATAATAGTGGGTCCAAATTTATTTATTTATCAAACAACTTATGTTTTAAAAGAACTTTCATGAGCTATTACCATTTCAACAAATATTTATTCTTCTTGTAAATACTAATGTATGGTATAATTATTTATTGTGTCTTGTATTATTTCCTGGTATTAGCCTTAATAAATTTTGTAAGTTATATATAAAAATAAATTATTGTATATACAGTACGTATAAAATGTTTAACAAATTAAGTAGAAATTTTGTATATGACGAAATAGCAGTGTACAAGTTTTGGTAATAAAAAATATTTCAAATATTTTTTAAAAGAAATATCTGAAAACATAAGAAAAAATTAACATGAAAGATAATTTGTAAAAGATTGTGTAGTTTACTATCAGTTATTATTCAATGTTTTTTTAAACTTATTATTGAAATTTAAATGGCAAAATTGGGCCAATACCAATATTTTGTATCTCAATGCTACTTCAGATTGTTGTCACATTTTTTATATTAATCCATTCTACCATTAAAGCAGATTCATCAAAACCTTGGTTCAACGTAAGCATTTAAATTGTTTATTACATAACCAATTGTTATGTTTATTACATAACCAATTTTCATTATTGACCCATTTTCAAAATATCATACAAAAATGCTTGAATATCAGCCTTAGAATACATTTATGAACAATATCATATAAACATTTCCCTAATCACACCAACACTCCCCTTTGAAAGGAGCTCAATGGTGGTCAACATTATTTTCTGGATGGATGCTGTTTGGTACATAGCTATTTCCAACACTAATATTACCGTCTATATTAATGTCATTTAATATACACATTAAAATCAACTCCTTGTTCCTGAAATACATGCTAGGAATACTTTCTTCAACAAGTTTTTAAATATATCTACAAAACCTATGTACTAAAAAATGTATTGCAAGTCTGGGAAAGGTTGTTTTTTTTTTACTGGCTAGTATATTCTAATATTACATTTTCCTAATTTGAGTGTGATGTAGAATGAAATATTACACTTTATATGTTCATAGATATAGAGTGTGTACTCAAAAAACACATAAACATAATATCTGGGTACATTATCTGCTATTAATAATTTTATTTACTTTTTATAATTGATCAAAATACTAAATTTTATTTTCTGTACTTTAACTTTTATCTGAGAGTCGAGGCAAGGGAATCTCTACACTTCTTGCAATCTCTTTAGAGCCTACCTGGGATTCCCTGTAATATGACAATCCCTATTTTCATAGTTTTACAAGCAAATGTTACCAATTGAAAAACTATTTCACTGACAAATTTTCTAGAAATGGACTGAAATGATAAAAGTTATGAAAAAAATTAAATAAAAAAGAATCAGTGTCATACTTTTTGTTTGTCCAATTTTATGTTTGTTGTAATTTTGATTAAGTAACAATATATCAAACATAAATGAAAGACACAAAGAATGTAACTTCAAATAATTTTTTGAATGAACTTCAAATGAAAATACTCTGTGGCATAGACTGTTATTATCTTAAATATATAAAATTTTGTAAATACATAAAAATATATATTTTTGTAATTTTTTAAACTGTTAAGAATTTTATAGAAAATATAGTTAACTACAACAGTATTTATTCTTTTTAATTGAATGATTTAATTAAAAAATAGCAAATGATTTTAATATATTTTGTGTACAATTATTTTACCCTGCATGTGAAAATCTGATAAACATATCGAAACTAAAAAATTTTTCATCAATCCTGTTAGAAAACATCCAATTTTTAATTACTCGAATTATAATGATCAAATTGTTACTACAAATGGCATTCAACCCTAGATCTGCATACATGTTATACCTATTTACCACAGTATCCATTTATTGCTAACGTTGTCTTTTTCATTAACATCAAAAAATATTAAACGCGCAAACAAATGTAGGTTTTGCTTTTCAAGCAACATACTTTCTAAAACTTTATAAAAATTAAGATATTTAAAATATTTATTGTCATGAAAAAAATGACAAAATTTTGAAAATATGTAAGGAAATTCTAGCTTTGAATTCTTTTAAGGGGTGATAAAAAAAATGTTTGTAAATAATTGCAACATAGTCAAATTTTATTTATAAGAAAATCTCTTAGGTTTTCCAAACAAGAGTAAGTCGAAAACATTAAAACTTTACCAAGGAAACAAAAACCCTCACTTAAAAATTATAAAACACAGCTATTTCTAAATAAATATCAGCGTTTTAAGGCTTTGAAGTAGTTTTACACTGTGCACACATTTGGTTTCTTCCCACCTTCACTAGAAAGCGCTAGTAGTAAATATGGTGAATACTAGTGAATAGGAAGAATTTTATACTTTCCAAATCTGAATCTACAGTTACAGTTCAATTTTTGCATCATATACTAAGTTTCGTTTTGGCCCTCTAAGTGATAATAACATCCATTATCTTATCAGCTTAAAGATATTGGATGTCTTTGTAAGTAAAAAGAGTATGGAACCAAGAGTGAGTGAAGAAGTCATTGAACAAGCGAGTAGCCTCAAGAAATCAGGTTTGAGGCTAGTTGTAAATTAGCATGGAAAGTGTTAAAGAAATGCTTACAACTACATTCTTATAGTTTAGAGTTGATGGGTGCTCTAATCCTGCATAGTAAGGATTACGTGCTGACTTTGTAAATGAAATGGTGCTTCATGAAGAAGATTCTTAATTGTATTGTCTTCAGTGATGAATTTACATTACACTTCAAGTGGACATGTTGATCTATTGCTGATTAAATGATTCGTTTTGCGAGTGACCCAACAGGAATTTTGAATTCAGTGGCAACTGAATTTTGTTGAATACCATCTTTAATAATTTAGTAAGTATTTAAGTTAGGATTAATTTCTTAATTATATTGAGTTATTACTTAATAATAATTAAATGATAGATATAATTAAATATTGGTTGCCATTCTTAGTAGAAAAAAATAAATATGAATTACAATATTCAAACAATAATAAATATGTAAAATAAATAAATAAATTTAAACTAAAATATCATGGTTCGATGCATAGTGGTTTATTGAAGCATCACAGTTATATTAACATAATTAATTTTCACTTTACAATTGCAAAAAACAAAAATATTTTTTTAAAAAAATATTCAGACTAATTATATTACAAAACTAAATGGACAGTAAACCGTCATTGCACTATTAATATTATCACATTACTGTCACTATCAAATAACATCCGATCCAACTCTTACGACCTCAAACTAGCCATTGCAACACACAACCAAGAAGTAACTGAATGATAAAGACTAGACTAAGAGCTAACCTAAATGGCAGCTGATAGGCTGGTTATAAGAAACCATTAGAACATCAATAAAAATGCTACTTTATTTGTCCTGTCATTCTGATAAAAGTGTTTTATAAGAGTTGTATTAAAAAAGATTTTAAGAATTACCTAATTATTGTGACAAGAATTCAATTACATCCTGTGATGTAGTAGACTTAAACTATGAGAATATTGATACAGATTATATGAAGCATGAAAGGTCAATATATAACTCCCTGCTACAAAAATGTACAAGAGATATGGGATCTAGCTTGGTAATAGGTATGACTAATGAAAGAAGACAATGATCCACTGGCATTAGAAATACTATGGAATCTCATGGGTAAGGTCTCTTGCTTGAAGTAGACATACTCAAGTGGGGTGAAGAAAGGTGTATATCCACTCTCTTGATACTCCAGAAAATTTCTTGTTTATATGAAATTGCACTAAAATAGTAATTTTTTTTTCTAGTGAAGCAAGTTGGTTAACTAATTTTTACAGACACACAACTAAAATAAATAATGAATTTCTAAGGATTTTAACTAAAAATTTAAAAAACATATAAAAAACAGGTACATTGAAAGAGGTTGTTGAGAAAGTATAATAGAATTAATCTCATTTCGAATAATGAACATATTAAAACATTGAGTGTGGCGCGTGGGATATCCCACGCTTTTTCCCAACCAAAGTTATTGTATCATTCGATTGCTAGCATTGATTTTAATAACATGCATTTGCAGCACTGTGTAAATGTGCTAAATACATAATTTAGTCTGTGAACTTATTTTGAACATTATATTTTTTCATTAACCTTTTGGACTTCAATTATTTGGTCGCCGGCCGCTCCGCCAGATCCAATTAGTTACCATGTGTTTTACAGACGTATGTTCAATTATTCACTAATAAATTAAGACTTCAAGTAAATATATATTATTGTATACCACTGTGTTCAGAATAAAATGAAGAACAGTAATATGAGTTTGTATGTTGAAAACTTGAAGTTTGAATTTAGTAGGTTTGATAAAAGCCGTTTTTTTAGTTTTTTTTATTATAGAAAAAAATTATATTTAGCTTAGTTGATAAAATAGCACTTTCCTTATGATGAATTATAGTCATTTTAAGCCCAAAGTATTATTGAATAAAAATATATATGCATAAGTAGTATTACAAAAATCTACTTCTAATATTTATTATAAAAAATGTAAAACTATGCCAAGAATGGTGTACCTACTATGATACTCAGCTGCAACTAGGTTTATTTTGATGTAATTATTTTAAAACAAAAGCAAATTGCACTAAACACCAAATTTACAAACACAATATATATTTACAAAAGTAGGTACCGTAAAAATTATATAGGTCTAAACATAAATTATTGAAAAATGTCATTTAGGCCTATTAAAAATTGATTAATTTGTTTAGGCTGAAATTATTTACATACTCCTTTATTTGGCCACTTGAAAAACACTTCAATATATTGTTTGTAGCTTTCGACAGTGTAAAATCTTTCAAAATAAATGTTTGTATGTAATCCCGGCTTATTTGGGCAAGTCGTGCAGTAGGCCTCAGCCCACACGTTGTAAGCCTAGTAGAAACCACTATATGTATATAACAATATATGTCAGAAATAAAATAAAAGCAAAACACTAAATAAATAAAGACGATCATGAATAAGGATAAGTTCACATAAACAGTGCTATCAACTAAGCCAGATGTCTGTCACTTACTGTGCAGTACATCGTAAATAACTGTCTGGAACCAGTTGTTTATTTACAAGAAAAATTATGATAAATATGGCCAATCAACGTTATAAACATTAACATTACCTTCTCAAAACACAGCAAATGAACATAGTACACATTATCATTAAGTAAGAAGTTCTAAAGTATGTAATAGTTGCGCCACAAAATATGTCAGACTGAGTTCGACAGTGGAGCTGAACGGGATTTTTAGTGATGTCGGGCTCAGTTCACCAGTGGAGCGCAAAAGGTTAATGAAGGGATATAACTTTTATTTTAATAAGTAATGTCAGCTCCTGCAAAATGTTGCATTTGCCGGGGGCAGCAGTCAATGTGTTGAAAAAAACTTTAGAAAGACACTATTCTCCTGTAGAAAATAGAAAAGTAAAATAACTACAAAACCATTAAAAATTCTTTACATTTAATATTATCAAGGTAAGAAGAATTAACAAAAACAATTTATTATAATAATTTTACAAAACATTATTACATGGAAAAACACACTGCACTATCAATTTGAAACTCTAAGTTAAACAAATAATAATTAAAAGTTAAATTATAATAAAATCAAGATTCTATTACAAATCAGACTCTTTGTGGGTGTAGCTATAAATATTACAGATCTAAAACTTTGTAAATAACAGAAATAGAAAATAATAACATCCATTCCCAGACTATAATTGATATGTTTGATCTATCCAATAAAATGAAATATATAACCTAGTAAAAATATTGGATATTTTGTCAGGAAACCATAATATGTTCCCTGTATTCTATTACAGCTTAGGTAAACCAGCATTAACTGAATCTTCAATACCACACTCATTGCTACCTCGTAGAATCTTAAAATAACCATTGTCACCCCAATCACTGTTCCATGAATTAGCAATAAGCCAGTATGGAGTATTATTCTCCACTCCCCAGCCAAGTATTCGAATGGCATGCCCACCTAAAGCTCCTCCAGCCACATGTTTGTAGACACCTAAACACATAATTAAAGGTAATCAATTTGTATACAGTTCATTGTGTTTTAATATTTTTAAATCATGAAGGTGAGACGGGACATTTAGGTACAAACATGTAGGCAATTTCATAAAATATACTCTGCAATTCAAAACATTGCACTGTCTTTGAATAACTACAAATCTGTTCAAACCTCACTTACAACTTTCATTATTACTATCCAAAAATTTTATCACCTGGATTTTAAAAATTGTGACTCCTCACTTTATATATAGTGTTTCAAAAAGGACTATAACTTCCAAAATGCATGTACATATTTTTAAATTGTCTTACAGAATCAGTAGAGATGTTATTTTTTTATCAAAATACTTATTGCTTGACTCAAGTAGTGTTTTGAAAAACTTAACAACTTTGAAACCATATTTTAATTTTATTGAAATAACTTACAGGAAATTATAAAAATCTCATTTATTTACCTGACTTATAATTCACAAAATCAGCATAAACTGTAAATGCACCTTCTACAGGACCATTTGTCATGATTTCATTTTGAATTTGTTCCACACCTCCTTGAACCGAGTATGCAGTTTTTCCTGAAATTTTTTTAATATAATTATATTAAATCTTGTTCATAAGCAAAATATAAAGAGTGTTTAGTTTAATTTAGCCGACATAAATAAACTAAACAATAAACTAAATAAATAACTTTCGAATAGCTACCGGATTGATTCAATAGTTTAGAGGAATATTTAAAACAAACTTGTAAAATATATAGCTGCTGGCATTGCAAAAGTTTAGTAAAACTTTTTTCAACACAATTTGAACTTTAATGAAATTATGCCTCTCTGAATATATGATAGGATCTTGGAGGGACCTTATAGTGAAATAAACGTAAATGTTGTCTTTGTATTCTTCTCCTGTCCCTACGACAGAATTCATTTGCCGAATTTGTGATATCTTCTGTTGTTAAAACCCCCTCAGATTCCCGTGGCCTGTGATCAGCTCCACCACCAATTGTAGCCTACTTGGACAGAACAGTTCTTTACCACACCTAACTCCCAAGTATTCCCACTTAGCCTCGGTCTTGTTACAGCCCAAAATTGGTAAGAGTCATAAGTTAATTCATTTATTTTAAAGGCATTTTGACAATTAGTTTGTCCTTTTCAAGTCTGTTTTGCAAAATCAAAAACTTTATTAATTCATTAAATAAAAATATTTTTCAAAATTTGAAATTTTTATTTTAAAAAATAAACATAAACCTCACTAAGAATCCAAATATTGTTAATTAAATGCAAAAAGTTAATATATAAAATGTATATTTTCAAGGTGTAAAGTGGTACTTGAAAAATAGTTCAAGAAAAATACTCCAACTTCATACAAGAAATAATTTTAAGAAGCTCAACTAAAGCAGATTTTAGAGAATAAATTAAGCAAATTGCTATCTCAAATTTCTTAAATGTAGCAATTTTTATAAATGGAAAAAAAGCATATTTAATTACACAAATAAATATGATTATATAATGATGACTGTTAAAGACAACATCAAGCGATAAAGAGTTTATATTACCAAATTATTAAAGAAATATAATTTAAAACTATAGGAAAACTATTAAAAAATAATAAACATATAAAGTATTTCAAATGTTTACTAATTTATTCAAGTATGGAAATTTTTTTAAAATTACAATTTGTAAAGAAGACTATTATTATGTAAATTTTTTTTTCCTTAAAAACCTTAGACCATTAAATTTAGCACACAAGTAATGTTTAAATTATTTCTAAAAATATCTTGTGTTGACTAGTAAATAAAAACTTGCGGTTTTCCCTACGAGCAAATTTTATGGTTGTCAAACCAAATTATTACTTGGTAATAATGCACCTACAAAACATTGATAAGAATGTAAATATATTTATGACAGAAAACAAAATAACCGAACTCCATTTAGACCCTACATCAAAATATGAAATACAAATTAAAAACCTTCTAAACAAATGTACCAAAATTATGAAACCAGAACAAAAGAAATATACAAGCAAATAAAACTACAAGCACCCATACTAAACGCACCACTTAAAATCCATAAAGACAACACCCATTTGCCCCCTAATCAACCATTCACTTTTTTTTTGCAATACCATTTATACCTGAAATTTATATAAATACCAATATACAAAATCTTTACATTCCTTCTGGCTTTTATATTTTATTAATATTCTATGTTTTCTTGGGCTTTCATTACAACTTTAAAAGTGGAATACTAACTGGTTTTCCGAAAACATTTGTCATTATGTAACGTATTTCTGTATTTTCAGAATTTAAATTTTTTCCTTATGAGTAGAATTTTTCTTAACATCTTTAACAAACTATTATAGATTTTATTATGTTTGCAAATAACAGAAATGAACCCGTTTTACATTATTAATACTAATTTTAAAAACCATTGTTTAGCTGAAAGAAACGCACTGAGCAAATTATTGTTAAGAAAATTTAGAATTATATTCAGTAATAAATAAATAGATATTTATACCATAATGCTTGTCCTGTTTGTATGGGATATTATAAGAACCCTGACATTTTTTCTCACACTTGGGAGTAGATGCGTCACCACTACAAGGCATTCTAGAACCATTCACATGATGTTCACAAGGAGCTATTTCATAAGGTACACAGCCCTAAAAGAAACACATAATTACTACAGCTATATCAACTAGATATAGTTTAATGCATGTGAAATTAAAAGCAACGTTTTATATTACATTACGTTTGTATTATGCAATATTATACGTTATCTTTCAAAATAGTTACTAAACATATCTCTGCAAGTACAGTAGAATACAATTATTTGAATAGCAGTTACCTAAACATATCTCTGCAAGTACAGTAGAATACAATTATTTGAATAGCAGTTACCTGAACCATTAATTATCTGAACACCTATAAATAGAACAGAATTATTCCTAAAATACTGAACTTATGACTAGATGTGAACTAAATTATACTGTATCCACATTACACTAAGCTGGCACTAATTGTCATTTATTGCTCAAATGATGAATTTCACACTAAATTTTGGACTAGGAATTAGTGGTGAATGTAAGAAATATGTGTTGAAGATTATTGTCAGGGTTATTTGTCAGTGTCAGTGTTAAATGTCAGGCTATGCACCGGTGATGAATTCTGAAATTACGCGTTGCTTCTAAATATCGGGAGTATGTATCAATGCTAAATGTTGTGAAGTGACAGTACTACTAGCAGACATGTAAAACTATTATTACATAGTTTTTAAATTACTATATGGCAATGAAAGTGGTTTGTTATATCTAGATATTATATTAGCCTGTTGAATACAGTGTAACCAGAAAAAAATCAGTCGTTGTTTGGAAGGGGGACTATGATGACAGACCTCTGCACATGATGCCAATTCATTAGTCATGGAGCAGTGGACGATACGATACCATATGTTTGCTTACGATGTGTATGTGCCGAGTAGTGATTCTATCGCAGCTATGCAGCAGCTGTTTCATGTTTACTTTGAACTTGGATGCCATGTTATCGTTCCCAGCTGGATTCTCAGGTGGGTTAACAACGGAAAGTATTCTAAAGAAGAATTCTTCTAGTTGAAATAAGTCTGCTAGGACGTCACAAAATACTGAAATGGTTAGGCAAGCTTAGATTCGTACCCCAAGTCGCAAACAAGAAATTGCAAAATCATCATGAGTGATGAGCTCATTTTCATTTTAAATGGTTCCATTTACTCAACAAAAGCAATTTTTATTTTTAGCATGATGGCGCCAGTACACACACTTTTCGAGATGCAATGCCTGTGGTACGTCGCATGTTTTGAGGAAGGCTCTTTTTGTGTTTCAGTAATATCCCATGGCATCCAAGGTTGCCAGATTTGAGCTGTTGTTTTTTTTTCTTTGGGGCATAATTGGCAAGTGTAAATAAATACTTTAATGCAGTAAAAGTTCTAATTAACAACATAAAAATGAAGTACAAAATATTGAAATATTCAGCATGCTTTCTATTATACGAAAACTATATGATTATTCAATCCACTGTGGTTTTAATTAGTTTAGGTAACCTGATGCACTACTGTACGATAGATTCCCCAGTCCAGTTTATAACTACATTAGATTATTGTGTGCAACTTCTCTTTTCCTTAGTTGAAATGTTATAAAATGCATTCAAAGACAAATAATTTCAAATGCTCTATGCTCTACCCCAATGTAATTACTGCCATTTTTTAACCAATGCTGATTACTGTTGGGACATGCACATCAACGATTTTTTTCTGAAGAGAGTATCCTAACAAAATATTAGCGTCATTGATTGTGGGCTGTTGAATGTTTAGTCGGCTTGATCCTTGTTAATGTGTTATCGTCTCCAGATAAGAAAGTCCAACAATTCTCAAGACTCAGCAACTGCTTTTGCTTCTAAAAACTGTCACCATAAACAACAATATTTATATACGTCTTAATGTGTTCTCGGAAAGACAGGACAAATAAAGTAGGATTGTTATTGTCGTCTTAATGGGTTGTTATAACCAACTAATCAGCTGGCAATTCAGGTCAAGTTCTTCGTGTATTCTTTACTTCGTTATTATTAGATTGCATAATTCAGTCATGTCTCATAATGAAAAACTCTAGATCATTAGAATTAGAGCATTGCTATTGGGAAGAGAGAATGAAAGCAGAGATATTTAAGTGATAAAGACAAAAAAAATTATTTTAGTTTCTTAGAAATGCAAAGTGAACAATTAGTTGCGTGAATTTAACTACGTAGTACATGCCTACAATCAAGCGCTAAACTTCAAATCATAAGTAACAATTTATTTGTTTACCATTTAATTATTTTACATATTTATTATTATTTATTTATTATTTTACATATTTTAATTCTTAATTACTTTCTTGTAAAAAATACCAAACTAACACCACCCAATTTAGTTGCAATTAATCACTGAATTCAAAATTAATCTATACCCACTAGGTTGCTTAGAACACAAATCATTTAATCTGCAATGGGTAAAATTAGTAATTTAATTTACCAAGGAATAGGCATGTTTAAATAGTATTATAAATAGGCATAAATACTACTACTAAATCATTACAGTTTATTTAAATTAATTCTTGATACTTTTGTAGAAATTCATTAAACAAAATAATGGATATTCAAAGACTTTTTTGAATTTGTTAGTTTCTTATTAAAATATACAATATATATATTTAAATATATACAGTAGAGTCTCACTTGTCAGATGTTCGTGTACCTGATATTCTGACTTGTCAGACACCAAAAAAAATGGTCTGCTTGTTGTAAAGTGTCTAGTTTTAGTCATGAATGTACTGTTACGTCAGAGGATACACTACACTGAACCAGGGTGTCTTGGAAACAGTTAAAAAAAAGTTATCAAAGAAAGCTACTATCACCATTGATGAACAAGCTGATTGATGGTGAACAGGATGATGTGATGGCTAATTTAAAAACCATTAACTTGAACGATGTTGTTTATTAGATTGCAAGGGCCTGGGCTGATGTAAATCCATTGAAGATTGCATTAATTAGGTCTGAAGGTTGTATGTTTTAATGAAACTCCATCATGAAGCAAAAAGTTATCTTAAAGTAATATAAATGCGAATAAAACAGAAAAAAGGTTAATAAAACGGAAGTACGCTAATTAAAAGCACATATAAGTTTTATTTACATCAATTAAAAATCAGTTGATATTATACTGCAGCTACTATAAGGTAAATTTTTTAATAAAGTTTTTTACTAAGAACTTGTAGTAAGGAAGTCTTCAGATTGATATTGAAAAAAAATCGAGTAGATTTCACCACACCTTTCCTGATGGAGTTTGCAATACAAAGAATAACAAGGGTTCTTGTTTGAAAGAGAGGAAATCCACTGTTCATATAATCATCCTATACTTTGACACTCGCACATATTCAAAAATGAATAGTAAAAAAGTGCTTTATACAAGAGCGTGGGTAAAAAATGTAATAGTAGTTATAGTTAGAGAGTGACCATGATGGTGTGTAGCATAAAAGCACAGAGAGGGAATGAATGGGTACATACTTTTCCCTGAGCTACCCTCAAGGCTATGGTAAACATTTCAATGTTTTAAAACAACATAAAATAAAAATAAAACAAAATAAATCTTTCAA
Organism: Prosapia bicincta; assembly: GCA_036971475.1. Classification (NCBI taxonomy): domain Eukaryota; kingdom Metazoa; phylum Arthropoda; class Insecta; order Hemiptera; family Cercopidae; genus Prosapia; species Prosapia bicincta. Next base: position 45,373,199 of record JBAIZL010000001.1, on the reverse strand, counting down.
CTATTACATGATATATGTACAACAACATTTTAAAACAATATATATAATTCAGAGGCAATATTTTTCATTGTTATACTACAATTTTAAACCACTAGATTTCAGTCATTTGAAATAAAATCAAGATTGTTTTATTTTTGAAAAATGTATTATTGTACCCAGTTAGTCAAATTGGGAAAATTGACAATATTAATGAATAAACCGTTATGGAGTATGGGATAAAATTCCTTATAGGTATCAAGAGAAGGTGAAAGTGAATAGTAGGAAAAAATGTAAGTATAGAAATGTCACTTCCAATACATGCATTGTGTATAAATACTGTAATGTGCATATTTTGTAAAAGGTATCTTATGGTGTACTAAATTCTCTAAATAGCTGCAAATCATTTGCACCTTTGATATAGAGTAAATAAATTTGACTTATTCTAGGTCCTAATGACTATACATCACCTGTAAAACTGTGAGCAAACCATTACCTGAGAAGAGTTGTAGGCCCCACCACTAACTAAACCACTGTGTACCCAGTATCTCCATGCCATACCTGGGAATCCTCCACTACAACCGAAGCCACAAGTATGGCAACAAGAAACCAGATCTTCTGCTGAATAATGAAAAGAAACATTTGTATGGATACACTGGCGGTCAGACATTGATTCTACTGCTCCAAAAGCCTGTACATTAAAAGAATATAATATATTGTTTCTGCTCTGTGTGTGTGCATGTGGGTGTGAAAGAGAGATAATGTGTATGTATGAAAGTGGTTTATGACTGTTACTTTAACGTTGTAAAAAAAAAATAATAAATTTTACAATGAAAATGTTGGTATTTCTTATCAAATAAACAAAAGAGTAATAGAAAATAGCAATAAGAGAAGTTATATTTAATATAAAGATGTGTGCAAAAGGGTTTCATTATATTTATAATCAACTTAATTTATAATTAAATATTTAATTTAATAATTTAATTTCAGCAACACAAAGTTAGTTAATACACAAAAGAAATCTGTAAACCATCAAAGAATAATAATAAAATAGATAAAATATTACTGGATGCATGGAAATATCTTATAATTCTGCATCAATCGTTCTAACTGGTTAAGAGACACACATAAACGTCAGTGGCATTAAAACAACTCTCACACATCTGAGGAAGAAAGCATCACTTCACTTGAAAATCAAACCAATCAAATATGTGCAACATTGACTAAATAAAAAGATGGAGCAACAGAAAACTTTCTGAATACTTCAAAGTTTGAACAATCAACTCTAAAATATTAATCGGCTTTAGTTACTAGAATTTTTAAAATTCAAAGGGAAAATATAATTATTAGACATTAGGCATACTGGAAAATATGATGAATGATGAAATTCAAGTTTTATGAATGATGAAATTACAAATACACATTGATAAATCCTCCTTTGAGGAGGATTCATTCTTCTTAATTCAAGAAGTCTGACTAAATTGCAAATAATCATGACGACTCCACTAATAAGTCAATGGGCGCTGATTTCCCATTCTCAGCCAAACCTTTCTGATGCTTTCTGATTTACCGAGCTCTCAACCGCCTTTATCACTGTTAGTCAACCCAACAGTAGGATTCTGAAGTGTTGATGTTTGTCTTATCTGATAATTTTTAGTAATAGTTCATTTGTGATAGTGTTAAATAGAACAATATTTCAATTCAATGTATTTATCTAAAAGCTAAAAACACACATGTGAATTTAAATATATCTTGCAAATAGAGTTTAAATCTATTAAAATTGATGAATTGACTTATATCAGATGCATGTTGGAAAAAAGATTTGTAGAGTGCACTTTTCAGTCACTCATAGCGGTGCGAGTGCCCATTCTCAGAAACATAAAGATTTCAAAAAAGCTGCTACTAGCTTCAATTGTGCAATTTTTTTTTGTCAAGAAATGTGATAATGGAAAA
>JBAIZL010000001.1:44746270-44766270 GCA_036971475.1 Prosapia bicincta | reverse complement strand
TCATAACGTAAGAAGACCAATACATACTGAATTTAAATACCACCAAATACCTAAACAACTTTATCAACACCCAAATCCTTCCTATAGACCACCAACTTTTGCTAATCAGGGTCAGCCTCAAAGGGGACAACCAAACAACAACACTACTAAACCTCAGTATCCTCAGCGAAATACGGGTTATCAACCTACCCCTATGAGTATTTCCACCAGACAGACAGATAGGCCTTCTAGACAAACGAATTTGTATCAAATGACCGGACAAGGAGCCGAAAAAGACGATTACACTATGTACCAGACTAATGGACAAGAATCATTCGCTTTTGAAGAAGATCTCGGGAAAGAAGAGTACTTCGAAGAATCCCAAAATTTAACCGACAACTACGAAGAAGAGACCGCTAAAATCGATCAGGACGATTTTTTAGGACATACAAGCCTCGGAATCGATTTTCAATAATGAATCTACAAAGCGAAAATAACGAGCTACCATTTATATACGACACAAACACCAAATCTAGAATATTAATTGACACAGGCAGTACTAGATCATTTATGCGAAAATCTTTAGGCTGGAAAAATTTTAAAACAAGCATTAAAAAAGAGCCGTTTGAAGTAATCACCGCACACGGCACTTCAAAAGAAAATTTTTGTTGCACCATACCTCTGTTGTCTAAAAAAGCAATTAAATTTTATTTATTTGACTTTCATCAGAATTTTGACCTATTACTAGGGCTAGACAATATAAAGGATTTAGGAATAAGCTTAGACTTTATAAATAATAAATTAATACTTTGTGATGAGGAAATCCCTATTCAATATTTTAACACTGAAAAAGGAAGTTGTAATAAAACAGACAGCACGTCAATAAAGCAGGAACAATTTAGTTATGTTATACAAGCCCGCACTAGCCAAACAGTTAAATTAAAAATACAAAATATTCATAATGGAGAAGGTATTTTACCACACAAACAAGTGAACGGATTAGAAATTCCGCAGTGTATAGTTTCAGTGCATAAGGGTGAAGCCTATTGCCCTATTATAAACAATACGGAAGAAAATGTAAAATTAACAATAAGTAAACCATTAGAAGTAAAATCTTTAGAGGAATATAATATTTTCAGACCTGATGCAATGCAAATGAACACTAATTTCAATTTATTAGATTATAAACAAAAAAATTCGAGAAGAAAAAATTTAGATTTATCAAAATTTAGAATGGAACATATGAACTCGGAAGAAAAATCCGCTATAACAAGTTTAATAAAAGATTATGCAGATTTATTCCATATTGAGGGAAACGATTTAACTTTTACCAACCAAATAAAACATGTTATTAGGACTACTGATGAAATTCCCGTATACTCCAGAAATTATAGATATCCAGAGATTTACAAGAACGAAATTAATAAACAAACTGAGGACATGCTTGAACAAGGAATTATTAGACCTTCAAATTCTCCATGGAACTCTCCTGTCTGGATTGTACCCAAAAAACAAGACGCTTCTGGCAAAAGAAAATTTCGATTAGTAATAGATTTTAGAGGATTAAACAAGAAAACAATTGACGATAAATTTCCCTTGCCAAACATTACCGACATATTAGATAAATTAGGACGATCTCAGTATTTTACAACTTTAGATTTAGCCTCAGGATTTCACCAAGTAGAAATGGATAAAAATAGCATAGAAAAAACAGCGTTTTCAACAGAAACGGGACACTATGAATTTTTAAGAATGCCTTTTGGACTAAAGAATAGCCCCCCTACATTTCAAAGAATTATGAATAACATTCTGAGAGGAATCCAAAATGAAACATGTTTAGTTTATTTAGACGATATTATAATTTACTCCACTAGCCTCCAAGAACATATACAAAGACTTAAAGAAGTATTCGACAGATTACGCAAAGCCAACTTTAAAGTACAGCTGGATAAAACAGAATTTTTAAGAAAAGAAGTAGCGTATCTAGGGCATGTTGTTACACCGGAAGGCGTAAAACCTAACCCAGCAAAGATTTTGGCAATCAAAAACTATCCAATACCCAAAACCACCAAACAAATTAAAGGATTTTTAGGACTAATAGGCTATTATCGAAAATTTATTAAAAACTTCGCCAAGATAACAAAACCGTTTACTAACTGTTTAAAGAAAAATGCAAAAATAAATATAGAAAATCCAGACTTCATTGAATGTTTTGAAACATGTAAAAATATACTGACTAATGAGCCCCTTCTGCAATACCCAGATTTTGAAAAGGAGTTTACTCTAACAACAGACGCTAGTAATTTTGCACTAGGAGCAATTTTAAGCCAGGACAATAATGGGAAGGACCTTCCTATAGCGTATGCCAGCAGAACTTTAAATGACAGCGAAACTAATTACTCCGCGATTGAAAAGGAATTACTAGCAATCGTATGGGCCACTAAACACTTTAGGCCTTATTTATTTGGAAGAAAGTTTAAAATTTATACAGACCATAAACCTTTACAATGGTTATTTTCAGTTAAAGAACCAAATTCCAAGCTTTTAAGATGGAGATTAAAATTAGAGGAATATGATTATGACATAAGATACAAAAAGGGCAAATTAAACCAAAACGCCGATGCCTTGTCTAGAATACAATTGAACATTACTAATAAAAGGTCAACAAACACCCAACACACTGTAGAACCAGACCTTGATTTATCTCCAGCTGGATTAATCCAACGTTTCTTCCCGGAATTAAATGAAGATAACGAGTCTATGGTCGTACAACTCGACGCAACAGATAATGCCAACTTAGAGTACGATCAAGAAAGTGACAGTCAAACCGTGCATTCCAACTTCGAAGGGAACACCCAAATTGAAATACCAATTTCCGACGAACCTGTAAACTTTGGGAGAAATCAAATATTTTTGTCACTAGTAAAATACGAACCAAAGAAAGTAAAAATTATAAAACTATTCGGAACTTCAAAAATTCGTTTAATGGTCGAAATATCAGAAAATAACTTTAAAGAAGACATAGTTAACTTTGTAAAATCATATTTGGTACCCAAAATAAAATATAATCTATATTTTGAAGACGATTTTTACGAGAAATTTGCATCATGCGTAGCCAAAAATTTCAAACAAACTGAACTAAATTTGGTTAAGTGCAATAACAAACTCTTAGACCTAACTTCGGAAGAAGATACCTTAGAAACGATAAGTAATTATCATGTCAGCAAAACCAATCACCGAGGGATACAAGAAACATACGAACAAATTAAGCGAAGATATTATTGGCCTAATTTAAAATCACTAATCCAAAATTTCATAAATCAGTGTGACATATGTCAAAGAACCAAATATGACAGAATGCCCTTACAATTAGAGATGAACTTGACGCCTACAGCTTCAAGGCCTTTCCAGATAATTCACATCGACACTATCTCTTTAGAAAAGAATGCGTTTATCAGCATTGTCGACAGTTTCACAAAGTATGCTCAAGCTTATCGCTTGGGAAGCTCTCAAGCTACAGAGATTGCAGACAAGCTATTAGATTACTTTGCGCAGTTCTGCGTACCAACAGTTATTATCTCAGACAATGGAACGGAGTTTAATAACAGGATTGTGAAGGAGATATTAGACCTGCATAAAATCAAAATCCATTTTATCAGTACACAAAACCCCCAATCAAACGGATTATGTGAAAGATTTCATTCCACCTTAATAGAACACATAAGGCTGTTAAATAATCAAATCGAATTTAAAAAAGACAGTATAATTAAGAAAGTAAAATATGCTATAATTGCCTATAACAATAGCATTCATTCAGTCACAAAATTAACGCCGTGCGAAGTCTTATTTGGACACATAAATTCAAACTCTTTATTAGATATAGATTTAGAAAAACAAATTGTAAATGACTACGTTTTAAACCATAAAGAAAAGACAAAAATACTTTATGAAAACATTAGGGATAGCAATCAAAGAATTAAAGAAAAAGTTTTAGAAAAAAGGAATGTAAACAAAGAACCACTTCCAGAAATACCATCTGAAGTTTATATAAAATCAGTTCAGAAGCAAAGCAAAACTAAAAACAGATATAGCAAGGAAGAAATAGCTTCGATAGATAAAGAAAGAAAAACTGGAAAAATAAAGCCTAGACATCATAACACAAAAGACAAAATACATTTGTCGAAAATTAAAAGGCCTAAGAAGATAAAAAATGTAATTAATGACCAAAATCCTTCTTGTTCATATTCCACACAATCAAATTAAAATCCCAACCATACCTTTGTCCATTAATTCTATGCAAGAAACTTTATTAAACCTTTAAACAACATTGTTTTATTAATTGTATGTGTTACAAACTGTTGTAATTTATTAAATGATATGTAACTAATTATGGTAATAAATATTGTTAATTATTTGAAATATGTTAATCACAAAAAGAAATGTAATTGAAGAAAATTAGAAACTATACTCTTAAAGAGATAACAAAACAAAAAGAATTCTTATAAACTAACTAGAATCCTTATCAAATCTATAACAGGCAAGTTGAATGTAAATGATGGTAAAAATTATATAAAACTTTTATTGTAATCAATGTAAATTTTGTAGAACAAAAATTAGTTTCTGATAACAATTGTATATGTTATAAACATTTTGTATCTATCCTATGATAGAAAAGACTCATTATAAATTGTATTAATCAATTCCAAATACTTTTGCTCAGTTGAATTATAATGAACAGAAAATTAGACTGTAAAATGCCCATCATCAAAAACAATAACGCCTACAAACTACGAGGATACTGCGTTGGAAATCGCAGACAACCTATTTAACTGGATCTTGGAAATCAACCTTTGCCTGGTGACTTTCTCCAGTGAAGAGGACTTCAACCCATGCCGAAAATTGCCCTTTACGGAGGCCTATTCAGCAGCTTATATACTTCGCCCTCATCAGGAAGAAGAAGAAGACTTCAACCAACGCCGAAACTTCGCCAACCCCCGAAGTTCTCTTTAGGGATGGAGGAGTTATATAAACATTTTATGTGAACATTTCATAATTAAATGCGTGCTAGGAAGATTCCTGCTTACGCAGCTTTAGTATTATATAGGTGTGAGAACAGAGCCCCGGCAGTGTGTAAGTCGCCTCTGTATCGCACAGACATTTTCCACTCCGATTGAGTGCACATCAATTGTATTGTTTTATTAAGTAAAATTAATGTAACAGTTTTCTAAATTAATTGTTTATTAAATTCAAAGGTTTGTTAAAAATAAAAATCATTTTTAAAAACCTTTCTTGCTTAATATAAAACGTAACTTATATATATTGATGAGCGGAAACCTTTTTAAATTAAACACAATTTTTAACTGACTTTAAATCAAGTTCTGTATTCGATCCGTATGTTTTATTTCTGTTTGTTTCACGATGACGTTCTAAGTATTTAACCGATTGAAGCGATTTTTATTGCAAATGAAACAGGAAACCTTCTCGGTGGTTCCATTATAGTTGCATCCCAATCCGTCTAGTTTAAAGACAGTAATACGCTATTTTGAATTTTATTTAAAAAAATTTGTAGGGAAACTTTTTTCATTAAAAAAAAATAATGATTATGAATTATAATATAATTAATAAGCAAAAAGACAATCATAGAATTTATTTTATGTAATTCTACCAAACATAAAAATAATATAGAAAAAATAAATATAAAATGACAGGTTTTCTTTATTTCTTGCTTGATAAAACTGCTTTGTAACGAGCATCATCTGAAACTAATAAATGAATTTTCTTCATGAAAACGCCTTTTTCAGTGGTTTACCCATATTGATGTATAACTTGTTATAACTCGAATGAGATAAGCCAAAATAAATAGGCCTACATTGAAAATCCAATTTACTTTATTTACCATAACCAAGATATTCAATAATCCTCAGGTGAAATATTCATTAGTTCACTAAATATCTAGAGATAAATTCATTAAATATAACTTTACTATCAATTTCACTTTATTTTTATTTTAATATTTTATGTGTACGAAAGATTTTTCCTAATAATATTTATTCGAGATAGTATTATTGAATATTTACTTGAGATATTGCATTACATGATTATTAATACATTTTTAAACTGAAATTAAAAAGAATAATTGCAAGATAAGAAATATTATGTAGGTATGTAGGAAAAATAATTAATTTCAAATATAAATTACTCAATGTATTCGTTTGACAAACTGATAAGTTTATCGTATTTTTCAAGGTCTTGTTAATTATTTGAAGAAAGATCAAGCAATATAATTAGAGGGGTATACACATTGGAAATTTGTGTGGATAAATAGTGACAACTTTGCCAACATAATCAACGGCATGAAACGAAATTCAATTATAATGTAAATAGAAATTAAAGAGCATACCTCCAAAAGTGAAGAAATAAAATTTTTTTTAAACAGATCCTACTTTAAAAAGAACAAGAATATATAATTTTTACCTACTAAAATGTAAAAAATAATTTTCCGATAACGAAAAAATAGTTTATAATAAGCATATTACTTACAAAATTTTGAAGTCGGGGCCGAATCATGCCTTCTATTTGCTAATCCATCAAATCTATTCCATACATATCCAAACAATCATTTTTTGATTGTTTGATTTTCCATGACTAATTTTATTGAACCATAGAGTCTTCTCACGAAACAAAAATGTCATGTCTTCGATAATATGATAGTATGCGGGACGATAAGTGATCTTTGTTCTCGGTAAAAACCATACAATATGTGATTTTTCGTTCAGGTATACAGATTGCGGACAATTCAACCATCTTTGAATGATTTACAAGGAATGTGATTACTGTAGATGCTCATAAATGTAAGACATCATATCTCCTTAATCCATTTGTATAGTAAATTTCTTATAATGTATCTATAAAATAAGTGTGTGGAAGAAATAATTCAATGGGCTATATCATAATTTGTTAATCTTTGTCCCAAGGAGCTCCAACATCATGTAAAATCCCTTTATTTGTTACGCTCAGTATGTTAAATATGAGTCCAAGTATGTAATTCGGCGCCGACATCAAAATTTTGAGGGTATTAAGCTTATGATAAATTATGTTTTCGTTATTTGCAATAAAATTATTTATTTGCTATAAAAATTATATATTCGGGCTCTTTTTTTAGTCGGTTTTGATTTTTTTTAAAATTGTATTAAAATTAACTTTAAAAGAGAAACTAGCCACCCGTATACAATCACGTATTTGCCGATGTGTATTTAGCTTAGGCCTGGCTTAATTCAATACTTTGCCAAGGACAAGGAAAGGTCACTAGAGTGGTCGCTACAAACCACCTTCGATTTAAGAAAAGGTTAAACGTTGTAACATTTTGAATAATTATTGGTTTAGTGTGATGATTAAAAGCAGCTGACATCGTGTTCTGCGGGGTTTAACTGCTTTATATTTTAAAACTTGATACACAAGTTACAAATTTAAAAGTATATATTGGTTATGTTGCAAACTATAAATTCTATGAGGTTTTTAAAGCAATTATTTTTGGAGGGAAATGTTTTGAGTAAAGGTTTATCTACTTGTGCTTAATATTAAAAATACATTCAGCCATTTAATTTCGGATAACCTTTATTTGGGTAAGATTTATCCATGTTATTTATTGGCAATTACCGTTCCAACAGAAGAAAATAAAGTAGAACATTAAAAGAAATTAATTTCTACTCAATTTAGTCTACAAAGTTTTCTACTACAATATTTATTGAAGATTCTTTATATTGTTTTTCGAAACAAGTTCTATAATAACGTCTTAAAATTATACTCTTAGAATTTTATTACGGTCAACGTAATAAAAGCTTTGGTTAAAGCAAAGTAAGTGCATCAAATATTCAGAGTTATGACGTTTTACTTATGTTTATAAAATAAATAGATGGTTATTTTATATAGTTTTACAATATAATTTCGATAGTGACTTATAACATTCTCAAGATATTTAAAAAAAGTAAATTTAAAAAACATTAAAAACCAAACAATGAAATTCACCAAAATACTGTATGAAAACAAAAAGAAATATTATTCATCTTTGTTTAGACACTCGTAGGCCTATGAAGTTTTTTATGAATGAAAATACAATTGATAAACGAATCAATTCTATACTTATTTTAACTACAGGAACGTTTCGGCAATTCATTTGATGCCTTTATCAAGCCTGAAACTGTTTTAATAAAAAAACAAAGTCCTTACAGGTAACAAACAAATGCTCAATGTGAGAAAACGATAGTCTTACCTCGTACAACCCAATAAATGTTCCGTTGAGATAAACAAAAAAATTGAGCAAAACAATTTGTTCAGTGAAGTGTAGGAAATATGACATTTTGCCTTCTCAAGTTGAGCATTTGTCTGTTAAATTTAATACTTTTTTTATAGCAAAACAGTTTCAGGCTTGATTACGAACTCAAAAATAATGCCGAAAGTTTGCAGTAGTTGAAAAAAATATAGATTTGACTCGTTAATCAACCGTATTTTCCTTCACAAAGAGAAATATAAATTTTACTCTAGATAAAATAGCTCAGTGCATGTTGTCCACATAAAATCAAAGCATTTATCTAAACTGTGCGTTGGTCGTTTTGTTGTGCTCTGAACATAAGATGGAAGATCCCGATACATTAATCCATTGAATATCCATGAATCACAGGAGCTGCACTGCGATGGCGGCCTGGCTTCATTACATGTTAATTAATAGCGATTGCTTATCTTGGCCTGCCCACTTCAACAGATTCCCCCAGCATTCGTTCTAAGTTGATTAACACCGACAATTTTTAATTTGGTTTTGTAAAGATTGTTAATAAAAGATAATGCTGTCAGATTCAGACCCTGAAAGCAATTAGACCATGAAGTGGGCCGCCTTCCTCAACTAGACCACGATTAAATGAGGAAGTTTAGGCTGTCAACAACTTGTTTTTATTATTTTTATAATAATAATAACTTTTGTTCATCATTCACAAGGTTTATGATAGACAGATTAGAGATATTTTATGTGAGTAATTCGGTATAAAAGGAAGGTAATATTTTCAACCGTTCATTATCACTCCAGGTTTCACAAACTGAACCAAAAAGCACAATTCTCTGACTCTAACCTTCGAATCGAAACCGCGACCTTTAGGCTAGTCACCTACGCACTAGATTACTCAACTGTCTTAGATATTATCAATACAATACATATTTTGTGTGCTGCGTTGAAAAATAATTCGGCTGATGTTTTCCAAAAAAACGTGCTCGGTTGTAAGCCAAAATTTCTTCTTCCAGGAACTAATTTTTCCCTGGTTAGTAGCCTGTAGAAATCATACATTCCTTCTTTCCTTATATTATACTGAAAGTATTCCACTTTCGCTGGTCACGGTTTGGTTCTGTGACTTATTTAACGTTTTATAGATTTGAAATATTTTATTTTCATAACAGATAGGCTACCACAAGGGAACACCTCATGCAGGACAACAATCTGAAATTGCCTCTCTTCACACACCAGATCACATTCAAAGTGAAAAAGTAAAATTCTAACATTTAATTGACATTAATCATTAGAACTGGCATAATATTATTAAATACACTGGTAACAGTTTCCTGGTGTGATATTTAGTATACAACTTTTATTGATAACTAACTATTCCTTACTAAAAATCTTCTACTTTTCAATCTACATTTGTCCAAAAATCCCTTCTTGGTTTTTATCACAAGTCTTAAATCTAATTATTCTAAGATTTATCTCAAATGTTAAAATCTGTTCTCTACCATTTATTCCTTTTTTTATATTCATCTTCTGTACAAATTCATCTTCATTCTCTTCATTAAATATTGAAGTTTTTCAATATTATTACTCTTGGTTTGATCACCTTTCTATGTTATTAGGATCGCCCTGTTATTCTGTATTGAAATTACCACACCTACTCATTCAATGGTAAATTATAATCTTATAACGTAATAATGAATTAGCATGGAAAATTTTCAAAGATAAAATAAAACTAAGTCCTGTATTAGACCTATACGGACTGAAAGACCGCAGCAGATGATATACAGCTGATATATATATATATATATATATATATATATATATATATATATATATATATATATAAAGAACAAAAGTCTAAATACAAATACAAGAATTATAATTGAATTTACAATTCAAAGCTTTTCGTTGGCTAACAGTACAATTGTTTAATATTCCTGATGATGTTGGTACTGTTAGCCAACGAAAAGCTTTGAATTGTAAATTCAATTATAATTCTTGTATTTGTATTTAGACTTTTGTTCTTTATTAATACACAAGAAAACATACTGCGATATATATATATATATATATATATATATATATATATATATATATATATATATATATCCAAGTTATAAATTTATAGGAATTTGCCGGTTCCCTAAAGTCAATTTATGCATGGGGCCAAGTTATAGAGATGTTCAAGTTCACGGGTTTTAGTGGTCGATCCCAAGAAATCGTATAAATACAGGCCTCTCAAAAGAAAACACGTAAAATTAACAAATATATTATTTGTCAAGTCAAGTAATTAAAATGGATAGGTTAAATAGTTACACGATAGATCAGTAAAATCTGACAAAAAATATGGGATTGGGTTACTACAATTAAGATGAGCTATTTAATACAATTCAATCGGTTTAAACCCATAGAAATTAAAATGTTTTAATAATGAGTTAGTAGTAAAGACATTCAGTGAAAAATGCAAACATGCCTGAAGAGCTGCGAGTGAGGAAGGCAGCTGAAACTCGTTGCTTATCAGCTGACTATGATCTGAATATTACCACTACTAAATACAAGTGTATCGATGTCTAGCGCCTGGAGCTCAGGCACGCAGTATCTGTGTTGTGTAATCTACAATGCTGGAAGCTAAAGTCGCGATATCAGCCATCTCGCAAAATGAGTTCATCAACAGTGCGACTTGGTCATTAAATTCGAATCGGGCAATATTCCGTGGCATGTGACGATGTATTAATGTTTAACTGTTCTTTTCTCCTCAAATTTTCCAAGGCATGATGAATGACTTTGACGCACTTTCTTCCGTTGCTGCTTACATAGAAACAGAACTAAATCAGTTTCATAAACTTCAAAAAAATTAACAGTTAAATGAGCTGAACAACTAAACATCTAAACTCTAATTATTCGTGATAAAATTTAGAAAGCATATGATTTCATGAGTGTTAGTGATTGAGTTTATGCAACCAGCCAATATAACTACTATCGCCTGCAAAGGGCAAAGGAGAGGAAAATATAAAGAAAAGTCTATTCCTTACTGCCACTTGTAATAAGAAGGATAAATAACTCCTTAGTGGTAGGATATGATGATCTTTTGGTTCGGAAAATAAAGAAAATTTATGACACCACTTGGAAAATTTTGATTACCTGAAGTAAACCTGATATCAACCGTGGTGGAGAAATGTGTATCTCCCTACCTTAAATTAATTATTTAAATTTACTGTGGCGACCACACTAAAACTAGAAAGGATGAATGGTAACCTATAGTTTAGGTTTTGCAGGTATGTTGAAAAAAAGAGATACGCACGTGACAGAAACAAAACATCCTAGGCCTCAAAAGTGGCGGTTTGCTGGAGTTCACCAGAAATTTTTTTAATAAGGTTTCGATGTGTTGGTGTGAAGGTAGACCCCGGTATAAAAGTAAAATTTGCTGATTGTCCATACCTATCCCTCCTACTTTTAATATAAGTATAATATAAATAAATTTGACAGTGAAAATAGTGTTTTGATAATACGGAATAACTTCCTTAATTCCCAAATTACTGCAAAACTAAATGACAAGAGAAGACAAGTTTGTCCTCCTGCAGCTATTCCTGATTTCCTAGAATTTTTCTCGGTTCCAATTGACCATTTGTTGAAGATGAATCCTTGGAAAAGACTCACAGTGAGGAAACTGGAAATCCAAAAACCGTAGCAAAAATGGCAGTAAACATTGTTGGGGCTAAAGATATAAATAATTACTTTTAATGTAACAAAATATGTTTATTCTTAGTTTTTTTATTTATAACAACTAATTAATTTAATGTGCTCTATAACCAAGTATCGGCCTATACAGCTGTATTATAAACGTCACATTAACTTTGTTAAGTTTTAATGTGAACGAATTTCATTTTCCTATTTTAGAATTAAAATTACAACGTTATTTGAGTTTCACACCTTAGGTTTGCTGAGTAGTAAATGTGCTGAGTCATTTCTACCAGTTCACATCTCTAAAAAGGCTACAGATCGAGTGGCCAGTCCTGAACAAGATCAGCAATGGGAAAGACAGAAAACCTGACCGGTTGTCTTGAAAACCAGTCACTAATTGGCCAAAAGCGGTGACAAACATTTGACTCTTCTCTGGTATTTGGCAAAATACTTTTCTCATTTTAAATCTACTATAATACATTTTTAAAATAACGACTCCTCTAATATGGAAACCCAACCCTAAATGCCACCTAAAGAGCTTATTATATCTGATAAATTATTTTAAGAAATAGATTCACTGTTATTGAAAAGAACAAAAAAAAACAAAACAATTTTTTTAAATATAGAAGGTGTAACATCATAATTTTTACGCTAAAAACCTTATTATTTCAGAACCAAGAAACACGTGTCAAATTAAATGCTTATAAAGTGGAACCTGTGCTGAATTTATCCAAACAAATGTCAAAACTAATTCCGTTTAAAACGGAAACGAAAATAAAATCGTTTTGACAATGCCAGTCACGATAGTAAAAAACATAACATATTCGTATATAAACTTTTAATATTAATGTTTTCTTAGCTGTGATCTACCAAACTAGTTGTCAAGTTTATGTAAAACAGAGAGTTTTGAAGGAATAGACCCGCGAGAGTTGATTAGGCTCAAAGCCGGCGCGTTAAACACCAGTTGTAAATTGCATTAATCTGAGAACCGTTTTGTTTATCAGCGGGGCGCCCGCCCCCACAGAGCGGGGCCCGAGGTGCGCCGTACTTTTCAAATTAGATTTAAGATAATAATTTCCAAACTTTTGACACCATCACAATCGCCTGTCAGTCCCGGGTCTCAACTTATTGGTATTTAACCCGAAACCACTCTCAGTTTTTACGATGAGAAATCCTCTCCTCGAAATATTTAAATTGAATAAAGGATGTTTACTTAGCGTAGGCTTGGACGCGTCCAGTTAGCGCGGTTTATTTTTAATAATTCATTGTGCTCCCGCAAGGTTTCTTTGTGTTGTTGTCATCATCCCCGGCGCCAACCCGATACCTGGACTTTGTCAATGGGACTGGTTCCTAACTTTTTATGGAGGCTGTTAATGGTGTTTGCTCATGAATTGTCTTGATTTACAGCAGGCACAAGTCAAATTTGACTTGAAAGATATCACCATTAGTTGCTTTCTCAATCTAATGAAACTGAGCCTTTTCTAAGAACAAACATTAGTCTCGTCTACAAAATAAATCGATTAAGGAGAATGCTAAATTATTTCCTGAATAATTATGAACATATAATATTTCTAAGTTTTTTCAATTTATTATTAACTTTGTTACACTTTTAGACAAACGTTTAAAATGTACACAATTTTCACAACTACAATTTTGGCAAATACATAGTAAAAGTAACAAAATATATTTCTAGTTTTTGATGTATTTATATATATTTACAGTGTGAACATCCTATTAATTTCTAGAGTGATAAATCCAAAACTTACTAAATGAAGAAGACAAAATTGTAAAATTTCTGTGATAAAAAAAATTATGTTTGAAGTTTTAAAATTCCAAAAAATTCTAATTATTCTAAAAATTCTATAATTATACAGAAATATTTTATCGTACATCTAAAATAAAAACTATTTCTTTCATTCTCATTAAAACCCAATTGTTAGTCTATAGGTGCAATATAATAAGGAACTCTACCATTAAACATTTTACGTATAAACATTAAGTCTTTATAATATTAAAATATATCATTTCGTTTCATATTATGTTAATAAGATTTTAATTATGAGTAATGAAAATCTGATTTGATTAATCAGATTAGTTATAATGGACATGAAAAGAACTACATACAAATTGTGTGAAAAACTCAAATAATTACATCAAAGTTTAATGTGTTCGTGTATGAGTGCGTCCATGCTCATTATTTTCTATTCGCTTACTCTGGTGTAGGTCTATGTGTGAGTGTTCGCGCACGGACGTTTGTTACCAGCAATATGATTTCATAAAACGTCTAATTAGAAATATTAATTGGGTTTGTTTTATGGTTTACTTATAAAGACACTAAGTTTTAGTGAGTAGGGTGTATTATGTTTAGTAAAAGTACATAAAATATTATTCTCGTTTTATAAAACAAAAATTATTATAACAATGATCTAAACCATGTACTTAGGGATAATAAATTGTTTTACAGATATTATTTTTAGGAAACTTTATAATTTTATTACAACATAATATATATAGGAACATCTGAAAATATTCTTTATATTATTTTATACGAGGCGAGTTATTTTTACCAAAGTTTCTAATTTCACACAAATAAGATCCCTACGTAATAAAGATCTAATGTCAAAAATATAGGCCTATAGACTGATAATTCAACTCTAAAATAGTTAACAAACCAACAAAACATGAATAAATGTATTTTATCATGAATACATTTTATTTTATGTAATTACATAAACACAACTGTTAGATAAAAATTCCACTCTCTGTGAAATTTTAAATTTTTTCTTGGACACTCATTACGATCTGACTAGAGAAGACGTTGTTGAAGCTGTCAAAATAAAATGCCAAAGAATAATGATCCTGGTGAATCATTATAGGCTACGAATCGACGATGAGGACTATCTCGGTTGTATGATAAGGTAGCTAAATTAAGCATCCGAAAATGTGGGCATGGATATTAATTTCGAAAAAAAAAATTTAATAGTGCACTTAATCGAAACAGAAATTATTTAAATAGATACATTCAGATAAATTAATATCTGATATTGACAATTAAATATTCAAGAACTGAGGAAGACATTCATATCCCAATGGGACTAAAGAAGAACATGTATGAAACAAATAAACTGTGTCGTTTTAGGGCAGCCAAAAGAGACAAAAACTAGGACATTATGAAACTCGAGAAAACTATAGCAAAAATCACAATGGGGTGCATTAGAGTCTTGGACGCTAAAAAAAAAAAGAAAAACAAAATAGATACCAAGATATATAGTTGGAAGGAGAGGAATAACTAGTGAGAAGTTGGACCTAATCATTATCTAAAATAAATAACTGAGTGTTATTTAAAGTAAACTTTAAAAGTGGCAAAGAAAATGTTTTAATTAGTTCTGTCTTTCATAAAGCAAAAATTGTTTTCGTTATTTTTAGACTCAAATATAATCAAAATTAAAATATTAATTGAGACACACAAAAAAAAAAAAATTGGGAAAGAAGGGATCTGTATACAGAATTATTACAACAAGAATTACATCATTTTGCACTTTTTCTTACTTCCCGTTACTTTCCAGTTCAACTCTAACTTCGGCAAGCACCTTTAGAAACAAAACTTAACTCATAATTGAATAGTAAAGAATTGAAAATTGAATATTTGTGAGGATTTTAGAAATTCCGAACCCTGGAAATTAGAACAAAGTGAAGTAAAACAACAATCAGGTGAATTGGAAATACTGTTTTGGAAATTATGTAGTGTTATAGAGAAGTAAATAATAAATAAATGCAGTTGTGTTAGAAACGTTGAAATCCAAACTTGTATCACCAAGAGAAAAATGAAGTTGGAAAGAAGCTGTTGAAGATTAAAGTGAGAATTGTTTAAGACTGGCAAAATAATAATCATGACAGAAATAACGGTAAATGCATCGTATTTTTTTAACAGTGAGTAATCGTACATAGAGTGTAACAAAGTTTAAAAGAAGTTAAACAAAACTATAAATAAATAAATTATGAACTTCTAAACCTGTAAAACTATTTATTGCGTTACCTTTTTATCACTTAATAAAAGTTGTTACACTCTTTAATAATGTATAAACTATAATTTACAGAGATATGTGACTCTGTAGCAGCTCACTGGCGTATACTTATGCACTTCGCTCTACCGCTTGATTATACTACAAGTGGATTAATAATGCATTTAATTAAATATTCTGATATTTTACTATGTGATAAGAGCGACATCTATTAGAATACGTAATGCAGTAAAAGCTAGTTTATAGCTTGAATATGTAATAAACTCAAACCTATCATTAAAATAATGCAATCAGTTAATGTAATCTATCAGGAGTGCAATTAAAATGGAATTTTGTATTCTTTCATCGACTTTCTTAGCTTCAAGGTAGCCATGCTCTTGAAATCCACTTTTAGCTAAATCCCGTTTTACTCCAATTTTATAATAGTTGATAGTATTCCAGTACAAGTTAAACTGTTACTTATAGTTGTTTTAAATTATTAGTTTAAATTAGCCTATTTAAAAAAACACCGTTTCTCAACAGCCTAGTATTTTATAACAATTCTCATCCCACCATACAGAAACATTTCACTGAAATTTTAATATTACCGGTAATGACATGATCTTTTTCATAAGTAAGTTATAATAATGTAAGCATGTATATTATTCCTTTTCACATCCGAATTTATTTAACTCCTTTCTTTCAGTTTATTTCCTGAATTTGTTTTAATAAATACATCTTTTAATTATACTTTTCTCATCCCCCCCCCCGTATATTTTCTCGAATACACTCACGCCTCTATTTATTTTCATCTCAGGTTGAGAGTCATTAGTTTGAGAAAAAGTAAAATATTTTATTAATTCCGTGGCAACATACGATACATGAGATTTTTCTTGAGAGGTGAATTATTAAGAGGTCTAAGAGTTTAAATACAGTTATTACTTTTTAATGGATATCATTAAATAAAACAAAAGTTGTGTTCTTTTCCAGAATATATTTGTAAAATTTTACATAATTTTTTTAATATAATGCAGATTTTCTATAAGGTCCCGATTTTATATGGAATATGTAATATTAATTACTAAAAAAAACATAACATACTTAAGATAACAGAATTTGTAAACAGTGTATATGTAGTACATAATATTATACAATTTGTATTATATATTATATTGCATACTATATTATATTATACTATGTTGTATACACTATATTTTACTTGTTAAAATTACGTTAGAATATTCAAATATGAAGGCTAGTTGGCGAAAAGATTTATAAATTTGGTCGTAATAATAAACATATACCTGTATTTGTAATAATATAGAATTGTAGTGTGTATATATATATATATATATATATATATATATATATATATATATATGTGTGTGTGTGTGTGTGTGTGTGTGTGTGTGTGTATGTATGTGTGTGTGTTGCAACGGGCTGGGAGACCGTGGCAAGTGAGAAATAAGTAATTTCCTGTTTTTTAGAAATAAAGCTGTTTTAAAAATAATCAAGTAGGGAATTAGACAATTAATAAAGAGGGGAAAATTAAATACAACCTTAAATAGAATAGTTAAGCTAAGTTAAAAAATGTTATAAAATAAATTTGTAATAACTAACTAAATTTGAACATCGGGAGTGAAGCGAAAAAATTCTAAGTGCCTAAAAAAGCTATATTACGAACCAAACCACGTAGAACTTTCATCGACATTTTAAAAGAACCACAATAACCTAGAATGAACATTAGAGAAAACAGAATTCAAAAAACTTAAAAAACAAAAAAGTTACAGCCGTTTAAATAAAATAGACATTTTTCAGTGTTCTAAAATTAATTATCAAACTATGCAAGCTAAAACAGATTCGTTGCCCGACTTGCCTGTACAAGGAATAAATCGAGCGATAGCAAGCTTTGCAGGCGGGGTGCGGTAGGTTAAATTCACCGCTATATATACTTGGTCTCTAAGCTTTTAGGGACAGTCTGTAATAATTTTTTAACACGAGGTGCCGCGGGACGCTATGCTGGACCGCGAGTAGAAACCGTCAGCAGGCCAGATGGACCATAACCTCAGCGCTTTCGACATCCAGGACCACCAAGGATGAAGGCTCCAGACTCAGCCTCCAGGACGCTCGAATAGAGGGAAACCACCACCGACGAACCAGGGATGGCGACTTCCGGTGTCCAAGGACCAGGGAATCCAGACGAGGGACCCCAAGGACCGGCAGGAACATCTTTGGCAAGTCATTTTCTTTATTCGAAATCAGTCACGTCAAATTTAGTTAGTTAATTTTATTAAATTCAAACAAATCTGCAAGCTTAAAACAATGACTTCACTCTTTATAAAATTTTAATAAATTGTATGCTAAGTAAATGAATTTATGTGTTCAGAATATCTAAAATAATGAATATTAAAATTACAAAAGGTTTTTGGCCATATGCCGTTTATTTAAAGGAAAGGAGAAATTTTCGAATATCATAAACTTAAAAATTAAAGGTCAAAAAATATGAATTTACCAATTCCATATAGGAGATAAAATATTATTATGTGTAATTTTGAAAATAATTTTATGTTAATGTAAATGTAATCAATCTATATGCAAAGTATAATTTTTTAAAGCATAAGAAACAAGAAGTAACTCAGTGAATTGTTTTGCTAATATAATTGTGTAATACTTTGAAGGATAAATTTTCTTTTTTATTTCAATAAATAGAGTTAAATATGTCATAAAAATCAACATTATTTGCATTCCATCCTGTGTCAAATAACCAATAAAAACTGTTTAGCTTTTTCCAATTAATATAAAAATGATTATCAAATCAGTAAACAAATTTAATTAAATTTCATTAAATGGCAATAGATAAAGCCTAATGTTTCAAAGAGTTTCTCTCTACTAATTTCATGAGCTAGTCTAAAGACTAGTTGGTTTTTTGTAATAAAAGTCCAGAGATTTATCTACTGGCAGATTGTGTTTAAGAGGACACAGGAGCCTTTTAAAATAGGTATTTTTAAACACAATCATATTTTGCACGTTCCCTTGCTGTTTCTACAGATCATCCTCAGGTGGTAAGACTCTGTGTTTATTATGTGTATTATTCTAAATGTGTTTCTTTCCAGCTGACTATTAATTTGACATGTGTGACTATACTTAGACCATACACAATTGATAAACTAATTTAGGAGTGTTTATACGTATTTTAAATAGTAGTCAGCGGGAATAGGCTTGTTGTGGGCTTGGCCCTACGAGCAGGAAACATACACTTAACTCTGGGAGTTTAGCACGGTTTTACCAGCAGGGTGATAGGCAGATTTTTGGTTGTTTATAAATATGTTTTCTTGTAAACAATTAAATTTTAGTATTCTGCAAGAAAAGGATTTAAACAACACAACGACCGCGTAGAGCTGCGGTGGTAGGGACGGTTAAAAGGAGAGGTGGGGGGACGTTGCAGAATTGGCGCCCAACGTGGGGCTTTGAACAGGTTCCCTATATCAAAATTCAATAGTTAAATAACAGAAATAAATCGAGATAGTTTAAATAAATGAAGTCATAATGTTTTAAATAATGTAATTAAATTTTTAAATAATAATATAAATTGAACGAATCCAAGAGCGTACGAATAAAAATAAAATAAATAAATAAATAAATTTGAATAAAGATTTAGTCGAAAGAGCGGGTAGGAACCATCTGGCCTAAACCAAATCAAAAAGAAAGAAATAAGGAAATAAATAAATAATTGAATAATAAATAGTATATCAATATGTCTAAACCCGAGATGGAGAAATTGATGGCCTTTTTCAAGGAAGAGAAACAATTGAGAGAGAAAGAGAAGGCGGAAGAGAAACAATTGAGAGAGAAAGAGAAGGAGGAAGCAAGACAAAGGGAGAAAGAGAGAGATGAAAAAGAGAAACGATTGAGAGAGGAGGAGAAACAATTGAGAGAGGAAGCAGAACAAAGGGCGAAGGAGAGAGATGAAAAAGAAAAACAATGGAGAGAGGAAGAGAAACAATTGAGAGAGAAAGAGAAGGCGGTAGAAAAACAATGGAGAGAGGAAGAGAAACAATTGAGAGAGAAAG
>JBAIZL010000001.1:44733770-44741270 GCA_036971475.1 Prosapia bicincta | reverse complement strand
ATGTATGCTACTTTTCGACTGCTAAGTCTAAATCTTAATTCTTCTCTATACATAGCTTGTACCTCTTACCTAAGAAAGAATGTCCGAATGTCGCAGTTCATGTTGTCATATCAGACAGACTTGTGTAAGGTTAGTGGTTTCAGGATAAGGGCGAACTTGACACAGCAATTCTGCATATCATGTCTTATCGCTTACATATACATGTACATCTGCAAAACTATCTACGAACGGTGATCACCTCTCAGAAGTGTGTTTGTAAGTGATAGCGGCTAGAAATTGTTGTGAACTACCGATCCAATCACGAGTACAAGTTTTCACTGTTTTACTTCATCCAGTCGTTTTTTATCTTTTTAAATCGCTTACTTTTGTGACTTAAAAGCAAATAACTCAGGGCAGTATGGTTTGCCCTTCAAACCCTCCAAAATCTTGAAAATATTGAGCCTCAAATAATATCGTATTAGCAGATTTGTCCGAAGTAACATAATGTACTTTTCTTCTTACAATAAATAAAGAGAAATAGTAATTTATTTCTCCTGTGACTTTTGACCATGGCCATTCTCTCCCATTGTCAAAATAGTGATATAAAAATTCAAAGACTATTTGCTTCTATATTCGTGTTGAGCCGTTACTATATTTGCTTATTTATATGTTTAGTGTATACAAATAAATAAAATCAAGTATTAATTTTACCGTAAATGTTTTAGACTAAACGTGTATATATTGGATTTTAGTGACCATATTTGTGCACATGTGTACATATATTTATACATGTGTAAACATATATGCAATGTTAAAATATTGAAAAATGTACGATAACTCAATATTGAATATTGTAACATACTAACCATCTATTTTACATTAATAATGATAATATATATATATATATATATGTGTGTGTAAACTTATCCCTACTTCCATCTTATGCTTTAATAAACAAAAGACGTTTGTTACGGTTTGAGATGACAAAGAAACACATTTCCTGAAACAGCCTTCCTCATTTATAGAAAAATATGTTCCACTATAAAAATTCTTTATGTATCACTATATGTTAATGCGTACAGAATATTACAATTCTCAGCAACTCCACCCATTCTTATAAAATTTAGCTAATTTCTTCTGAGAAAGAAAGGTCAAAACGAGAAAAATGTATAGATTCGAAAATAAGATAATGATCACAACCGACTACGGTACAGAGATACTGTTTAGTGAGTCGGGTTAATCTTATTCATACCACAGTTTAATCTACTTAAGATCATTTAAAAATAATTTTTGAAGATTAGATTAGCAATTACAAAGTCTTTAAAATAAAAAAAAAATGCTATTGGCATATTCAATAAATAGAATAAATAGAACTGTTTCCCATATTCTTTGTTTAGATAAGTATAAAAACGTTTCAGGTAGCTAATCGGGGGAACAATAAAACAAAAACTATCCCTAAGTTACGCACTCTAAATATGAAAAGGCTTTTACTTGGTCCACTTGAACATATAACATGATCGAGCCTAGCCTAATCCTCTTTTCTTGTTCACGTAGGCTTATTCTACGCTTATTTTATATATTTAGAAACAATGCCAAACTATCTTCCCTAATAAAAAATTAATAGTAGTATTTCTATAACTACAATAGCCAAATATAACTAAAAACTAATTGTTTCCGTTTTTGATTATATGCACATTCTCGCAAGGTGCCCAGTAGCTACGGTTTATCAGTACACATATTTTGACAACATATGTGTTACATACAACATAAATGTTGAATAATTAACATTAAATTTGTTTTTAATGATATATGTCTTAAAATTAGGTTAATTAAAGCTTAGCTAGTGAGAACTTATTTCACTCTAAATCTCATTACACACTAGCTGAGTAAATCATATCAAGTAGTTTCAATGGCGATGCCGTTTTCATCAGTGATAGGCTACTACTAACAAATTTCATCAAGCCACGTCATTATAAATTGTGTATAGGTTTCGTATCGTACAACTATAAAACAAACAAATTAATACATTTAAAACTCAAACAATAAAGATATTCTAATCTACAGAATACCTCCTCACTAACGAGAGTTATCTATTTTACATTAGTATTTTTTGTATCATCAATATACAGGCATTACTATTCCGCACGTGTACCTCTGTGGTAAATTTATCAAAGGAAAGAATCCATTAAGTTCCCAATACATCGTCGACATACAGGGTCCAAACCAGCAGAAGAAATTTGTCTCTTTAGCATTGTTCTTAAACTTGCTCATAAAGAAAAAGGCCAAGAAATCCGCCTCTGAGAAATCGGGAGTTTACAGCGTGAGAAGTGCGATGGAGTAGATATTGGCCAAACCCGTATGTGTGAGTATTAAGGCAAGAAGCAGGGAGCAGCAATTTAAAAACTACAAAACTGAATACTCAGCGATGACCAAGCATTGCCTGGACAATCAGCATTTCTTTACGTCTGACCATCCTAGAGTAAACATGTAATTAGGTACAACACTCATGATGCTTGGTAGACTTGGATAAGAAACTAATTTCGAGATTTCTCAGTCATCAATGAGTTTGCCCAGTTCAGGATTCTTCTCTTTTTTTCCTGAATACTGTGTTGTTTCGCAAAACATTTGAGGTTTATCATTTTTGCGTTTTCTTGATATATTCTGACGTTTTTGTCATTACTTTGCTGATTAATTTAAGTTAATTACCGTGCTTTCTGTTTAAGACTTAATAAGTATTAAAAAGGTTGCTACCGCTAGTTTAAATGTTTTAAGTAATGTATAAATTTTAATAATTATATAATAATCCCTAACTTTATTTTCTGTTTTTATTTATAAATTTGTAATAAACTAATTTTATAAACGAATACTTTATAGCTCTAATTTGTTAAAATATGTTTTAAAACTCTTTTAGCCTTATTAATAGTTAATATATTGGTAATAGAAGAAATATTAATGTAAAATGGATACCACTCCTGAGTAAGGAGTTTAATGTTCTGTAGGTTAAGATGTCTTTATTGTTTGAGTTTTAAATGTTTCATCTTGTTTTATATTTGCACGATACAAAGCCTATCGTTAATTTATACTGATGTAGTTTGATGAAGGCCATTTACTGAGGAGGCGACATCGTCGTCGAAATTAGTGTGTATATTTTATTAAACTAGTGTGTAGTGAGTTTTAGAGTGAACTGTTATAATTTTTATCTATGTATTTTAGACGTTAATCTGTGAAATAAATTAGACAGGAGTTGAAAGGACAAATAGGCTAAGGTAAACGCAGTGTTAAAACGCCTTTGCTTCCACATCTTTCGAGTAAAAATCAATCATTCAGTGCCTACTGATGTATGTATAGTGCTGTGGAGCTGAACAGCATGCTTTTAAAGGGATTCTGTAATCGATATAGTATATTTATACCCATTATATTAAGCCCCATCTGCTTTTACGGATTCAATTTTTGCCATTTTCCCATATCCTTTAAATTAGGTACATTCATTATATTTTCATTATAGTCATTGTAAAAATTTATTTAACTCCTACAGCATATCTTTTTCACAAAGATTATAAGTAAAAAACCTTAACTTTCATCGTGTCAATACAAGGATGTTACTTTCTACAAGGCCGGGCAAAGAACCTGGGAATTTCTCAAAACTGATTTAAGTCGATTTCAAACATCTTCTCTTACTATTGTATTAAATATTTCTTCTGGTTTTCATTTTTTATTAATTATTTTCCATTTTGTTGAAATAGCTACAAATAAAAATGAGGAAGTGACTGAAGAAGTAGTTAAAAAACTCGCCATAAAAAGTTCCGTGTTATACTGTATGTAGGCCTACAGATTACTGGTAAAAACTAGAGATGTCGATCTTATTGTTAATGCAAAAGATACAAAAGGTTTTGACTGTTTTCAATTTTTTTAATTTGTGTATTTGCTTTATTAATTGATTTTTCATCAATTAACACAATCTTTTATACTTAGTATGAAGTAATTTTACATTGAACGTAAGGTACAATATCGTCTATGATACCATGTCAAACGAATTGTTATAAATACAGTAAACTTAAGTCCAAGCCTCTCCAAGATGAAGGCCTCAACCTGATCACCGCATTTTGTGCCCCAATAGGTCAATCTTGATATAAATGCGTCACAATATAATCTACGGGCGATGATCACCATATTAGAAGTATTCTCATTGCGTTTGACGCAGATCTAGCTACCTGCATTCATGCATTTTCATCTCTTTCTTTCGATTCGTAGGTTAAAGGTGAACCACTAAGGGCAGCAGAGGGTATTGAATAGCCCTCCAAAAGATTTGTAAAGGTTGTATTTATATTAAAATAACACCAACAGCTTTGTCCTATACAATGTGTTTTTCTCTCAAGTGAAGGAAAATAGTCAATTTTTCTTCCTATGACTTTTAACTATGACCATTTTCTACCAATGTTGAAATATTTATATATAGATGAAAAAATTATTTGTTTCTATAATCGACTTCAGCCTTTGATTACCTATGTTTGTTTACTTTTTTCTTTAGGGCAAACATAGAAATTAACACGTAGTACACATACGTTGGCCATATTAAATGGGAACTTGTATGCAATGCATTAAATACACAATGCGATATTGTGACAATATACTATTGGTTTCTATTGCATGTTCCAACATATTAACCACAAAGAACATTAATATTGCAAGTTAGGATTGTGGAAACCTGTCCATACTCCCATCCTATTCTTGAAAAACAAGTCGTATTATTGCACTATCAAAATGCAACCGAAGATTCACTTCTGCGTTATACATTGTGATACTCTGTATTATTTATTCTTTAAATATATGACCGAAGTACATAGACAATGTTTCTCGCCATTTAAATATTAGGTATAGTTGATACCGATAAACCAATTCGTTGGGCTGGATATAGAAGCGTTGACCGTTTATGTTATCATATCAATCACATATTTGTAAGTAATCATGCTCATACTTCTCTTCAATATAATATCGTGAACCCAACAATTATGGATTATCCTTTAACGTCGCAAGGTTAGGCCATAGTCAATACAAATTAAAATAAAGTAATGCTTTATAAAATAGATCTTAGTTTAGGCCATCAAAATATAGATAAATATTTTAAATTTATATATGAAAAGACCGAACTAACTCTAACAATTGTCCAACAGTATCTCCTCGCCGCCGGGAACGGTAACATAATGTTACATGAGCTGAACTACTATGTAATATATCAAATGTAATTCCATACTAAGAGGTGTATTTATAGTTGGTTGTTTATTTTCCATATTGTTTCATTTCGTTTTTAATAAGTGTTTATTTCTAAACGTTTCTATAAGAAACATAAACTTATAAATACCCCATTATAATTTGAACGTGTAACAGTTTAGGGTTAATAGAATAATTTCAAGAACGTATACTTAAAAGCCCTAAGCAGCATTGAGTAACTCTATCATTCTTTTCCAATTAAATCCTCACACTAGACAGCAATAATGAATCGCCCATTGACCCGCAACATCTAGAGTCACAAATGCCTACAGTATTTTTCACATATAAAAGGATGAATTTTGGCAACTAAGTAGTAGTATAATACCACTTTACTGAGCCCCTTCTTACAGAACCAAGGCTACTGTATAAATATTTCCCAGTAACGGAAAAGAGAAAAGTACTGTTTATATCTATACGTCCTTCTCAGTTAAAACTGAACTTTGTCATATTGTGAGTTGTAGAATAACAAAGAAATCATGGAGGGTAATTTAAAAAGAGTAATAGTTTTTTTTCAAAGGTTTTCCTAAAATAAATTTACATATTATTTTATATTAATCAGTGAAGACATTTAAATAATAAAACAATACAAATAGATATTAGTGGATCTGTTTCAAAGTTAGCGAAATCCGCTTGGCTTACCATCGTTTTCACTTTTATGATTAGATCAAAATGTCAAAATTAGGCTCAACAAATTAAAAAAGATTGCGTAACACATAACAGTAAGATTCTGTGTTTATTTGGCCACGGTATTTAAGTAGAGTTTTCAGTTGCTGTGCGTTTACTAATACTACGGTATGTCCAGTGCATCCCCAGCTTATGAAAAAAAGTAGGGAAATTAGTTTTATCACAACTATTTCCACAATTACCTTAAAATGACCACCCACGTTTTTAAACAAGCTACTTGAAGTCCTGGGTTATAATGATGTTTTAGTAGCTTTAATCGAAAGTGAAACTGTTCTCGAGAAAAGAGGCTCCAAGCTTTTAAATACATGCAATCGGTAATTTCATACATTTTTAAACATCGTGTTACAATTGTATACGTTTTGTTAATCATATTAAACCGTATGAAGATTTTAAACACAAATCATAATATGATTTAAATCTTATAGATTAACTTTAGTTGTTCGCGTTTCAAACATAAAACGGAAGATTTTGAAAAAATCACGCTGGTATTTCCTTTAGTTGTAGGCACCTGGTATTGTAACTAATTATTTATTTTATACCTATCAAAAGTAGTATATAGCTATAAAGTTATTATTTTTTTTAAAAAAAAGGGTAGGCTAGGCTATTCGGCCACACTTGCTTAGCTTGTTTTGGAGTACCCGTTGCTATTTTGCAGTCTTTGTTGAAAAGAATTTGTGTTTTATTTTACTTACAAATACATTCAATCTATACATTTTGGGAGGTATGACGGAAATTTGGAATATTCTGTAATCCTGGAGTTTTATACAGTTAGAATTAATGTTTGTTTTATTTGTAAAAATACATACATACATACATATATATATATATATATATATATATATATATATATATATATATATAAATGAATGTTTGTATGTATGTGAGTATGTATGTTATACACGCCTAAACCGTTGAAAAAGTTTATGAAATTGTTTGACACATTCCCAGGATGGTTCGTTTGAGGTTTGGAATAGATCTATTTACAGCGCTCTGCCCCAGTGGCTTAGGATGGTTCAAAAACCGATGTAAGTCTGTATGTAGATCTTATGACCGCCTAAACTACTGAACATTTTAAAGACATTTGGAGAGATTGTTTAACATATTTTCATAATGGTTATATAAATGTATGTATATATGTATATGTAAATTCGGGGGGATTGTTTAACATATTCTCAGGATACTTTGTTAAGGTTAGTGTATATCCAACCAAAGGGCTCCGCCGCCCAGAGGCTTAGGATTGTTCAAAAACCGATGTATATATGTATGCATCTTATGGACGTCTAACTAACTAAACAGAGGTTATTATCATTTTGAGAGATTGTTTTATCTTTCATCAATTAACAATCTTTTATAGTTAGTGTCAGAGTAATTTTACATTGAACGTAAGGGACTCTATTAACTGTGTAAAACAACTGTAGCGAAATGTTTACTATGAATAAATAAAACCTCTATGCCACAAATGACTTTTTTCTTTTATTATGTACATTTCCATTGCATAGCAATCATCTTCAGATGTAATTAAAAAAATATATATTGTAATTACCTCTGAGGATGATTGCTATGCAATCG
>JBAIZL010000001.1:44653770-44728770 GCA_036971475.1 Prosapia bicincta | reverse complement strand
CAATCAAGCAAAAATTTTAAAATTAAACAAAATACAAATGTACGAGTATAGTAAATTTAACGTAATAATAAAATACAACAAGATTATTTCGATAAAATTTCTAATACGTTTAGCAAATGGCTTAAAGGCAAGAGTGTGCCTAAATCATAAGAAGGGAGTTTGTGGCGAAACATTTTATAATCATGGGGGTGGTTGCTGCCACGTCTGGAACCGGCCTGTCGAGGTATGGTCGAAAGTCGCTTACCCCTGAGCACTAATTGGTAACTCTGAGCGATCAGTGTTGCCTAGTTCGAGACTCTGTCTATCGCCTGTCTGTGACTCGTCTCTCGCCCATGTGTCAATGCTGCATTTTTGATCACTCACCTGATTTCGTGCAGTGTTGTATTGTCCAAGCAGGGTTAAACAGTCAGTATTTTCTTCGCTAGAAAGGTGGGAACAATACACTGGAATATAATTTTGAACTTAATAGAATTAAAATTAAATTTTTATTCGTCTTAATAGTCTATAAATGTATAATAGAACATTTCAGTTGCATTTCTTATACTGGCTTGTACTTGTGGTTTATTCTATGTAATTAGAAAACGTTCACATCTTACTTGTTTTTCCATGTTTAATTACTTATATTCTCTGTAACTCAGTGATGCTGATGTTAATAGTACCCAAATCAATCCATGGTAATGTTAGGAAAAATACAGTTGTATTATTCTGTGTGGTATCCCTTGAATTGTTTGAATAGTGCCAAGAAGAATGTCTTGGAATAAAACCACCTTAATAGTTACTGTATTACAGATTCTTCAAACTTCAATGTCAACAATTAAAAATTTATAATTTGTTTATAATTAGATAACTGGAAAGTGACAAATGATAAGACATTGTTAATAGGCTAAAGTAATAGAACACTTACACTTTTGGTATCAACTAGACAAAAAAAAACCAATACTTACTATTTTTTCAGCAGATGGGTTTCGCACTAGGTCAGTGCATTGTTTAATGTTGTGAATCACGGACAAGACTGTTTCTGAGGTGTGTTGTGTTGGTGTGAGTTTGTGGTATTGGTGTTCTGTGGTGTAATACTGTTCATAAAGTAGTTGTTAATTAAGTGTTCAAATATAGTATTTGATTGTGACTGCGTTTTGTCTTTTAGAATGTGTTGTTGGTAGTTTTTGTGGTGTTTGTATATCTCGTAGGTTTCTGTTGTGTTTGGTTTATTGCTTTTTTAATGTGTGTAAGATTTTTAGGTTAGTGTCTATATTGGTGTGTAATTTTAGTGTTTTTTGTATGTGCATGGCGAATTTAGATTTGGGCTGTGACATTTTTATGTATTTTATGTGTTCTTTGTATCTTGTGGTAAAGTATCTCACTGTTTGTCATTTGTAAAATCTGGGGCAGTCGTTTCATGTAATGTTGTATACTCCTGCCCTGTTGTGTTTATTCTGGTGAGTTTTTGTAGGATATTGTTTTTGGAATACAAGAATATATTTTGAGTTTTTTTAAAATATTGAACATAGTTATATATTTCTGACAAACATCAACTGGGAGCAGGAGACACTTCTTTTCAGCCCTGTTGTTCGGTCTGCTTATGGTGAATCCTTAATGTTTCCCTATTCCCTATACCAGGGCATCGTGTCTTTTCTTATCTAATTCCATCTGCATTTCTTTATCCTTCTTCTTCCTACTCATTCATGACCCCAATAGAGAATACATCTCCATACGTCCATACATTAAAACTATTATGTTCATAATAATTTGCAGGAGAATACCAGCTGATCGCATTAAACATACACAAAACATAAGTTATAGGTCAAACATATAAATTATAAAATTGTAAGTTTTATTAATTTTGTTAGTTAACTACGAGAAGACTAAGGTAAACCATTTCTTCCTTACTAACTGTTTTAATATTTAACCTGATTTAGTTTAAAGTTTGTTAAGTAAGAAGAATTTGTCTTAAGGAAATGAAACTACTGTTTGAAGAGATTATACAGAAAATAAACTATTAAATTGATTTTCTATTTCAGTTTCAAAAAATGATACAAACAGAAAATTAATTTTTAAATTTAATTTCATCTATTAGTTTCATTTTCAAACAAACGGGAGAAACTGATTTTCATATATATTTTTTGAGTTGATACCCTTTTTGATTTTTTTGTTGCAAACCTGAAGCAGGCTAATATGTTTTTATAAACCGATTTGCTTTCCTATACATGATTAACACTAGGAGATACCTTATATCGATTAGAGATATTATGATAAGTCAATCGCATGTAGTAGAATCAAATCGTTAAATGTTTTTTTTAATAAGATTGGTAAACCTGTTTTTGTAAAATTAGATACTATTGTTTTTAATAGCAGTAATTACATAGAAAATTTAATTCAACAAATCACCTTTTGTTGTTATAGAAAACTGTGTAACCTTGAGATGCAGTGCATTGAGTAGTGGAATTGACTAAAACTGGAAGCTGTTTCTACCACCTTATGCGTCGGTTTAACGGAGCTTTGAATTCAAACGGTCGACTGGACAGATGTTTTCTTAATGGCGACCTTCAAGAACGATGTGTGTCAGGCATAATCGAATTAATTCTCTAATTAGAGATGTAATCCATCAAGAAACTTTCAACGCCAGAAATGACGTAAGTGCTAATTGAATTCTAAACGCTGGACGGCTGTGGCCTATAGTCAATACGTTATACCTGGCAGCTGAGTATACACTGCCTTAAGACAAGCACAATATATTAGACGAATTGTGTTAAAAACCTTATTATTATTATATTTAATAATAATAATACTTATATTATTATGTAATACAACATTATTACCAAATAAGTAATATTTAAAAAAAATTCTTAAAAAATACTTAAATCTACAAACAAAAATTTTATTTTAGTTTCTTTTTATTACAAGTAATATAAATATGTATATAATTATGTCAAAATAACAATACTAAGTGGCAAAAGAGAAAGAAAACATTCTTGTTGTTTTCCTTTCTATGTATTGTTGTTTGTTTATTTTATTGTTCATTCATTCGTTTTATTATTTAATCATTTTTAATCCTACAGCATTATTTATGATATTTTGTGGTAACTATGACAACAATTTAAGGTTGTACAATGAAGGTTTCGACAACAACCAGGGTGGGGAAAAACAAAAATTCATATACATCTTTGACAAGTACATTTCTAGCTACGTGAAGGTGTGTACAGTACCAAACTTCTAACATGAAGATTCTCAGTTCGAATCCTACCTAGACCTTCCCAAATTTGTCTAATTTAATCATTGAATAAATATTTTTTTAAAACTATTAATATGAATTCTCATCCACCATAGGTTAAAAAAAAAATTTGAACTTGATTGGATGAATAAAAACGTATTAGATTAACTACTGAAAATTTATACAAGATATATATATAGGTATCAGGAGAGTGTTAGCTAATAGAAGGAATTTAAAAATAATACATTATTATTTAGACTATTAATGAAACATAATTAAGTAAAATTAATATTAACTTTTATTGAACCTATAAATAGTAATAAATACCAAAAGCATTTTCAATAAAAACCATTTTTATATACTAAGCTATAGGCTAAAATATATGTGGCTTTGTAATAATAATCTCATCTTCATTTATAGTGCTGCCTATACATTACCATGTGTAGTGAATGGTTATACCATGTTTCTACCTGTGTTGCTCAGGGGACCTACTAAGAAATAATATTAAAAACTGATGATAAAAATTATGCTAAACGTCAAATGGTCTCATTACCAAAAACCTTCCTTTTTATTTGAAGCTGAAATTGTTTAGCCTAGGCCTATATCTTTGTTATTAACTGCGTGTAATTAAATGATTTTATATTTATTGTATTAATAATTGATGTTGTTGTTGTTACTATTATATTCTAATGGCCTAAATACTTTATTTTTTGAATTTAATGAAACTCCCAAAACCAGAAATAGCGTAGTTATAAATAATAAAAAATTACAAAGCCTTGCTACAAATATTTACACAACCTTTATATACACTTCACTAACACAGCCAGCATTATCACAAGGTTACAAACATGATGATGAAGGTTCTGAAACCTTCCGATGATGCTAACTGTGTTAGCGAAAAGTACATAAAGGTTTTGTAAATGTTTGAAGCTGCGGTTTATAATTATTTACTAATTACTTATTACACTCTGTTAATAGCTTCCTGAAACCAAGTATTTTTATATTTATTGTGTTTTTCATCTATGCTATTGATATTATATTTTAGAAACTATTTTTTAAATTTTATGAAATTGTGTAGCTATATTATATATTACTAGCTGCTAGTCTTTTAATATTTTTTTATTAACGATATTTTTTATTTACACTATTACTATAATTTATGGAACCTATTCCACTTTTGAATTGAAGATATTAGCTTCAATTTAATGTTAGTTATAGGCCTATATATGTGTTTACTTAAGTAATTTATTTTTAATGAATAACAAACAAACAGCAAAAACACACACAACATAATACTCGCTTCAATAAACTAGTATTAACCTTTCTAAAGTAAAACTTGTGAAGAAAAAGAGTTCTAGAAAAATAACAAAAATAAACTAAAAATAAAAATCAATTACAAAATTGAAAATCTAATTAAGCAAAAAATCCCTAGACGCAAAAGCAGAAATGAGCATTAGATAGTTTAAGTAATAGAAAAGCGTAAACATATAAGCCAAAACATCATAAACATACAAAGTCAAAACTTAAACAATAATCTATAGCAATGTTAAGACATATGCTAACTCGGTTAAATTATTAGTCGTAGAAGTAAATGAAGGTAATGAAAGAGTAATCCTACAAAATAAATTTCGTCTTTGAAAAATTGAAATACAAATTTTATAAATTGTAATATCTGTATAATAACACACAAAAAACGACAAACCTCAATTAGAAACTAAAACTACAGAAAAATGAAGAAACTTAACATTTAATCAGGACACATCCGATATAAATGAACAAATGCTATACTACCCAAAATGAAATGTATAGTAAAACTTACCCAATACTTTTACTAGGAAATTTTTTCCAATACGTTTGATTACTAATTTTGAAAATGTCTTCACTTACACATAATTATAGTAAATAATCTAAAACAAATATTAAAACAACCTAAAATAATAAAATAGAACTCGATGGAAAGATAATTAATATCTCAATAAATGAAACCGATATTTTTAACCCCAACATAAACACTAACATGCTCATAAAAATATAGACAATCTATTATAAATTTATTGAGGAAAAAATTTAAATTAAATACATATTCAACATTGTAATTTTTATAAACATTCACTGAAACACATAAAATCAAAAACATTTCAATGAAACAATGCAACGACATTGCGTCTATCAAGAGTCTCCACTGTAATAGCCGAGATAGTCTTATAGAAAACTGACATTAAGGTTGTCAGTATTCTACAGACTTAACAAATGGTTTCACGTAACAAAACAAAGGAACAAGCACGAACTGTATCCTAAATATAATAAAAAAACATAAAGAATAAAATATAGAATGATGAAAATTCCATTATTGCAAACTACAATAACAAATTAAGTTACACATTGTATAGGAAACCAAGAAAACCTTTCGAGTTATTGCATTAAACTCATATCAACCATTATCGGGACATTACGGGTATCATGAAGAGATAAAAAAAGGCAACAACGTAACGCAAAGTAAAAATGGCAAAATAAAACTATTAAAAATGTTAGAAACAAGCAAAAGAAAAAAAAATTCAAAATTTACGCCTAAAAAATAACAAAATATACTACTCTGTCAACATTTGTTTACATTAATTTTAATAAAAAACTTATTACTAGAAATTAAATTTACAGGGCCGCAACGAAGTGAGAAGGGAGTTACCCTTGTCAGAAGTATTATAAAGTATATTTTATAACCTAAAAAGTTACTTTAAACCTAATGAGTAGATTGTGAGCTGCTACTAAATAAGGTGTGTAATGCCGTTAAAAGTCTTCAATATCCTTAACATTTTTAGCGATGGTCGCATATTTGAGAAATAACACTTCTGTAAAGCCGCTAAATTGATTACCTACGGCTAATATCCATGACAGAATCGCTGTAGGAGAGGTTAAACTTTCTCAATAATCCCGTATATTTAACATTTTTCGTAGAATTGTATGCAGCTTATGAACGTGGAATATGTAAGCTTGCTTTTATTTTAAACTTTTTATTTCTCGATATCTTTAATCTGATACCCTAAACGAATTTTCTTAATACGTGTATTATGTACACTTATTAAATTTAAAATTATGTATGTGTATGAGGTATTCATTACTTTTCAAATTATGAATGTAACCTATTTTAATTAAGGAAACATTTAATTCACTCATTTTGTCAACTTGTGTCTAATTTTAAGCTTTAGAATGGTTTAGTTTTCAAAACTTATTTTGGGGTTAAAAATTATCCTATTTTAACTTCCAGAAGAAATTTCTGGTTGTGTTATTAACATGTTTTATTAAAACTTTATGTATATATTATAAAGGTATGAAAAAAGCAGGAACTTCCAAAAAAAAATAATGGTAATATTAACCAAATAAATGTGGTGGAAAAAATCACAAAACTTGCAAAGAATACTTATAATAAAAAATACTCTGAGTACATTGATACTCTGTGACTACTTCCTATTTGTATATAATGTAGGCTATCTATTTATTTTAATCATAGATAATTTAATCTGTACCATTTTGAATCTGTGCCTAACGACTCGACTGTCGTAACGCCAGATACAAGCATTCATTATCACAGCAATAATTTTGAATGGCATAATGTGGTTTAATAGCAAGGGATGAAAATAGAACTGCGCCTATAGATCGAGTAATTATCCAGACCTCGAGAGGTGTGTTTACATCTTCATCCCATATGCGATTTTATTTGTGTTTCAAGCTACCTTGCTCTACCATTATGGCTTGGTACTGTTTATTTTTTATCTGAAACAGGCTTAATACTGAGGTTTGCGCATAATAGGCAGTTTATTTATGGTTTTTAACCTCAGAGACGTCTTGTTGCTGACAGCAACGAGGTAGACCACATCCCGTTGCCAATACAGTCTCTGCTGTCTTCAAGAATCGGAAATGAGAAAAGGCCCTGACCAAGGGCCGAATGAAGATTTTCTTTCTGAAATAAAGGCGCTTGGTCAGTATCGCGAAGAAACGACCAGTGAAAAAGAGAGCCGCAAAATAAACGACCATTACGGATTTTCTACCTGCGCATTGAGTCTTAATATTCAGCGAAATGAGCGAAAAGCGAAATAAGCGACCATCACAGAATTATACCTATCCTAGGAATTCCACACTCTTCTTAAGAGAGTTTTAAGTGTTAGATTTTTTTATATTTTCTAATTTCTATTACACTTCAACCAGGCTTTGGACTGGCTAAATGATAATAAATTATTTCTTATCATTTAGGCATATTTAAAATCAGGCCTAAGTAAGCTTTGTCAATGACAAGCCTTAATGTCACTATTTTCTTCATACTTCTTTACTGTTTTGTCAATAGCTGTAGGCCTACCGATTTTCTTACACTTCAGCTTTTTCCGTTTTCCTTCCTAGTTTATTTTTATTCTCATAAACATGCACACTGAATTTTCGTCTTCGGCCTTCAAAGAATGGATAAGGTTTTCGATTCTGGAGCGTGGTATTTGAAACATTCTATTAAGTTTATTGTTTCAACCTTCAACTGATTTTATAGTCCTTGTAGCAGATCCTTGTATTGTAGCAGTTTAATTGTTGTATATTATTTTGTTCACTTTACATCCAATGCTCAGTAAAATAATAAAAAATCTCCATTAACCATTTATTTTTTTGTTTTTGAGTGCAGATCTCCAACCAACCTTTGATTATAATATCGGGATTGAGAAATACAAGAGTTGTACAGATCTTTATTAGTGTGCAAACTTCTTCTTTATCTTTGTAGTCTTGCGTAAGAGCTTTGTTATCTTGAACTTATTCCACAAACACTTTTTCATCAGGAA
The DNA here is from genome assembly GCA_036971475.1 of Prosapia bicincta. Lineage (NCBI taxonomy): Eukaryota > Metazoa > Arthropoda > Insecta > Hemiptera > Cercopidae > Prosapia > Prosapia bicincta. The sequence continues at coordinate 44,720,751 of JBAIZL010000001.1, read as the reverse complement.
GTAACATCCTTTTACTTCTACTGTTGGGAAGACGTTTTGCAAAGCAGATATTGCCGCGGCTTCAAAATCTACATTTACTTGTTTTGGTGTATAGTTGAGTATAGCTTGCAGAATTAGTTGAAAGAGTTCCCTAAGTTTCTCTCTTTTTATTTGTAACAAAGCAAAATACCACTGGATATATATATATATTTGTTTTACCGGTCGAGCTAACAAAATCAGCATTGATGGTATAAATCTGAGAAAATTATTTACTGAGCTTCTAAAGGTTCCATCTATGAAAAAATATTGGCATGAAGCTAACCCCTCTAAAATCCCACTGAAAATTATGATTCTTTCGCCTGATTTAACATCAATTAGGAAAAAACTGGTGCGATATTTGATTTTCAGGGTCTCTTCGTCTAAAAGTACGTCGTCACGCTTCTCTGGTTCTAATTGCTTTCCTTGACCTTTCCTCCTTTTCTGGTACAGAATTCTGTAGTAAACTGGCATCTCTGATACTATATCGTAACCTTTGTTGCGAATCTCGCCTAACTCCTGACTTTGAGACAGCTGGGCACGCTTCTTTGCTATTTGAGTTTCTTTGACCTCCAACCGTGCTTCATCTGGGGCGCCACATTGATATTCACTCGTACTCAAAACCTCGCCATTTTTACTATTCATGATACCTCGACACCTTTTTTACCGCTAGTTTTAACATCGCCAGATTATTGATCTCTCCAAATGTTGTCGTTCAAAGGTATAAGAGTATCCACCATAATGCGCGCACTGTTTACATTTGTTGGTTGTAAAGAGTTCCATAGAAGCAAGCAAAGCACTCACAACTATAGCACTGGATCGGCCTAGTTCACTTAGCCGTACGATCTTCACACAGTAATATTACAGTAATAGTGACACAGAAGGAATAGTGACGGGAGGTAGGGAATCCCTTCTTGAATAAACTTTTGCTGTTGTAGGGGTAGAGGTAGTGTAGCTTGGTCAAGAATCCTGGATTCGGTATCCCTTAGTTGAATGAACTTTGCGGTGGTAGGGGTACTTTGGCCCGCTTATTTCGTACGTTCAGTGATGATTGCTTATTTCAATGGTCACTTTTTTCATACATTCAATTGGTCAGATGGAATTTACCTCGGCAACTTACTCTGTAGAGGAAAAATCTATACGAAGCTTAATCATATACTTATACATATCTTTGTAGCAGTAATTCATTTCAGTATATATATAGACACTATACACACACACACACACACACACACACACACACACACACACACTACACTACATACACACACAGACACACACACACACACACACACACACACACACACACACACACACACACACACACACACACACACACTACACACACACTACACACACACACACACACACACACACACACACACCCACACACACACACACACACACACACACACACACACACACACACACACACACACACTACACACACACACACACACACACACACACACACACACACACACACTCACACACACACACACACACACACACACACACACACACACACACACACACACACACACATATATATATATATATATATACCTGATATATATATATATATATATATATATATATATATATATATATATATATATATCATCGTGAACATTTTTTCATTGTATATTTTGTTGTAAACATTTCGAAAAAAGAATTACTTCAAGTAAACTGCGAAAAAAATAATGTGTTGAAATATGAATGTAAAAAATTATTATCAATTCGTATTTTCAAATTGGATAGGAATTACAAAGCAGAGTTTATTACATTTCGAAACGATCTGTAACAACTTCAAGTAAACTGCGAAAAAAATAATGTGTTGAAATATGAATGGAAAAAATTATTATCAATTCGTATTTTCAAATTGGATAGGAATTACAAAGCTGAGTTTATTACATTTCGAAACGATTTGTAAACCATGAAAAGTATTTTGTCTACAAATAAACTATTGTTCTACAATTTCACAATATTAATTGATTTTTAAAAAAGTCACTTTAAAACTCTTATCGAAGAGTATTGTATATGGAATTATTGATTTATATTTCAGGTTTAATTTTATTCACAGAGTTTTTCGCTCTAACTCATGCCACGTTTACATTTTTGCGCTACAAATGCACACTGCACAGACATCCGCGCAACTACGTCTAGTAATAAATCATTCTATGGAAACTTGTTACTTCACACTCACCCAAGTAGGCTCTTTTAACAATATACACACTTCCAGAATTGACACTTGGAAACAGTTATTTCGATTATTGAATGAGTTATAGCTGTTGTAAATCAGACAGCTTGTTTGTGATATATTGCTGCTTGTTGATATTTCCACTTAGATTGTACCGTAGCGGTAGTTGATAATGGAAATTTACTATAAAACCGTCTCTAATGTGTTGATTATACTTCCTCTGATATAGAACTATTAAAAGGGATATCAATATCAGTTATGTTTTTTACTTCTATAGAGAAAAATGTATGTTTGAGATCACTTGGAATATACAAGCTTCTCCCTAGAACAAGTAAAACAAACCTTAATTAAGTCAAATGATTTGCTAAAAAATAGTTCTTTGGGTACAGTGTTTTTAGACGTTCTTTCTAACTTATGTGTTCAATGATATTTTTTACAGAAGCCATTGCATATATAAAAAACTGTACTTATTATACGGAGGTCACTAATGTACGTAGTAATGTTGTATAAAATTACAACCAAATATATCCTGACTAGATGCTTCATAGGTATAACTTAATATAATATATAGTACTGTTGTATAAAATTACAACCAAATATATCCTGACTAGATACTTCATAGGTATAATTTAATATAATATATAGTACTGTTGTGTAAAATTACAACCAAATCTATCCTAACTGGACGCTTTATAGGTACAGTATATTCATGTCTAGACGTAGTGCAAAACGCTGTAGCTACTGCGCGCCCAAAAACGTAGTCCCAACTAAAATGTGAATAAATAAACGTAACATAACCTAACTTTAGCGTGTTTTCCGCAGTTAATTTGCGTGTTGATTCAAGTTAGTTTATTTGCCTATGAAGTATCCAGTCAGGATGGGTTTGGTTGCAATTGTATACAACATTACTACGTACCTAGGTCTATATTAGTGGCCTTCGTATAATACGTAAATACCTAAAAAACAGTTAACAGATTGACAGATGCTAATACCTATCTCCACAAACTTATAGGTTATTATTTTCAGTGTCTCCTTTCTAAAGCAACCCATTATTCTTTTACAGTATTTCATATTTCACACATTGTCTACAAATAATCTTTTCTTTCTCTTTACAGGATTATTTTTTACTTTCCTTTCGATTTATTTCATTGCAATTTTTACACCAACTTCATTACATAATTTTATATTATTTTCGAGACATACTTAAAACATAATAATCTACATTCTGGAATTTACTTTAAGCTTGTATCTTGTATGTTAAACTTGTATTTTCTTTAATTTTACTGTTTTTAATACATATTTTCTTGCTATGTTATTTCTCCCAATCTATAAAAGATAATTTGTAATATAGGTTAGTGATTACTTTGTAGGTTTCCTCTACATCAATGGGGCCAGCTTTGAAAGTGACAAAGGTCTTTTGCCAAACATATTCTTCCTCTACTGTGTCTATCAGTTGTATTCTAACTATCAACTACAATTATAAACTTTTTATCAGAGCATTAATTGTTTTAAAACTTTAGTATTTTAAATACTTTTAAACTTTCTGTATAGGCCCTATTGTTTATTGTTTTAGTGGTTGAATTTTTTTATGATTTACATTTACTAATTTAAACTATAAGGATTTTAATATTTTTAAAATTTATTTAGTTTTATTTTTGTATTTTTGTTAAGGAACTGCTAAACCATTGATCACCACTGAAAGTGCCTTTGCTGAAGAGGCATTGTTAGTAACAATGGGGTACATTTTAACTCAATGTATGAAGGACCTTATCGCCCAACAAATATAAAGGCATCAGAAAACGGACTTCCAACTTCTGAAAGCTAATTCTTAAACTGGCAACGTGCAAGGAAGTAGGGTTCGAGAGTTTACTTAACATTAAATATGTAATGTATTTTGCCAAAAATAGAACTTACATAACATCATAAGTTTCCCTATTGAGAGACCCGTTAACTTTCAGAGCCTAATAACATTTGTATTAACTACATGTTTATAGTTTGTTCCATTTGTTTTGTAAATGCATGACTATAACATAAATGTTATTTTAATGTGAATTTGATTAAAATAAAAATCTTGCACTTTTGTATGTGATACCACAAGATTTATCGATTCTGAGGCAAGACAAACAGTGAGTGTGCTTGCCGGAGCCAGGTAGCTGACCATCCGCCTACTAATCTTCTAACGCCCTTTTGTTAAAAAAAAAAAAACAAATTGTAGAGTAGCTGCTGGCTGGACAAAATACTTTCGAATCTGCGAGTCTGTTGTCCGCATAAGGTAAGAGACGGCTGCAGTGGTAGAAAAATGGATCGGTTGCAATGAGAATGTGTAACCATACTGCCGACATTAAGGGCTATCTTTACTATTGGCTTATCTCCGAAAAAGAAATATATGGCACATTAGACTTATACTTTAACATGCATTGTAAAGTTTGCAGTGTTACACTTACAGATACCATTGTATGCAACAAATTTTTACAATTTTAACAATGCATATGTTTAATAATTTTGTTTCAATTATGTTTAAAATATCTAAAATAAATCATTCGAATGTAACAGTAGTAAAATTTGTTTATCTTTACTTTTAAAACTAAAATTTTATTGGTACCAATGTTAACATCTCTTCTCCATTAGGCCTTGTTCAAGTAGTGGCGCAGCTAAAGAAGTAAAATAACTTTCGTTACGCACGCGCACTGTTGTTTGTAATTCCGGAACTGGATCTAAATTATATTTCCCTAAAATAAACATTGAAATAATGCCTGTAACTTTTTAGTTTCACTTCCAATGAAGTTTGCCTATATATGTGATATTAAGTGGTAGTAGAGAATTATTGAGCCAGCAGAGCAGCTCAAGATCCAGCTTCAGTTTATTGTTACGCAATTGCCAAATAGCTTACATGAGACAAGGGTTTCTAATCTGCCATAATTCTAATCTTCCAATTAGAATTTCTTTATGGTCATTTCTCATGTGTCTTTCTTGAGGTTTCTTTATGGGACATATCTTTCACCCATAAATTAAATACTGTTTCACTACTTTCTTATAAATCTTTTATGTTCGTTCCAATTCTTCGATCTGTAGGTTTTCCTCTACTCAGTCTTTTCGAATACCAAGATAAGAGACTTTGGTCTACTATTTTAGGTCTCTCTCTAACTATTCACATATTGCAATTTTCCTTGTCTTGTAAATGTAACTATTAATGACTTTTCTTCCTGTCGTAGTGAGTAAACATCTTTGAATGGCAGACACGTGCGAAAGAAATCTAATTCGGGCAAGTAACTCTACTCGACAATGTTTCCTCCCGCTTTGTATTACAGTATTACAAATAATTATGTCTCTACCTTAAACCTAAATAATATTTATTATGTTTACATCAACATATTTCTGCTTAAAAAACACAACATATATTGTTTACTCCAATAGCCTTCATATACAGCATTAGCATACATATCAGATTACGATAATTACTTCAACCCTTAATTACATTTAGGGATGATCTTGGTTCAACCCTTGCTGTGAATATTGCGCTTGCAGACTAAGCCTCACCCATTAAATTATTTTCCATATTTTCCTTCAAGTTAATTGGCTGTGAAAGGTTGTTTCCTAATTCAGTTCTACCTCCCTCTAGCATTGCTCGATACTGAATTGATGAGCCTTGCCCTTGAGACTTTCCTGCAGACGAGATGTGTTCTTAAACAAAACCCATTCATATTTATCTGAGAAAATATGACAACAAACTGTTTTTTTTTTTCAATATTGTATACAAAATGACGAATGCAGTTGACCTTACGTCATTAATAAATTTGTAAACGTAGAGTTAACTTGAATAGGGATTTCAAATTTTATTTTAAAAGGTTTTAATATACATTTATATAGAAATGATATGTGTGTGTGTGTGTGTGTGTGTGTGTGTGTGTGTGTGTGTGTGTGTGTGTGTGTGTGTGTGAGTATAGGTTGTAGGCTATAATTTAACTTGTGAAGAGGATAGTAGTTGAACAGTTTATTACAATGACGCAAAGGAGAAAAGGTATTGTATAATTTTTACAGTGACGCAAAGGAAAACAGGTACTGTATGATTTTCACAATGACACAAAGGAGATCACGTATTGCATATTTTTACGGCGCAAAGGAGATCAGGTATTGTATATTTTTTACAATAACACAAAAGAGAACAGGGATCGTATATATTCACATGACGCAAAGGAAAATAAGTACTGTATGATTTTCACAATGGCTCAAAAAAAACAGCTATTGCTTATTTTTACAACGACGCAAAAATCAGGTATTGTATATTTTTGTACAATAACACAAATGAGAACAGAGATCGTATTATATTCACATGGCGCAAAGGAAAACTTGTATTGTATTACTTTCAAAATTACCTAAAGGAGAGCAGTTACTGTCGTTTTGCGATGATGATGATGCATGCTCTGTTTATTTGTTGTTATGTCTATGCATGTTTCAAGCTGCTATGTTAGTTTCGTTATCGCTGTGGTGTTGTTAGTCGTGGCTGCTCTGCTTTCTATTTGCACCAAAGACGAGTAACGTTCAGTAATCCGTTTATTGTAGTCGGAAGGTGTATCAGCGTCCGAAACTCGCCGAAGACGTTTGGTGCAGTGCGGGTGCCTCGACGGAGTGACTATGAATGGATCGAAGAAATTAAAAATGGCCGCACAAGTGTTACGCACAATGAAGGAGCCGGACAGCTGTTCACCGCCACAAATGAGGAAAGCATTGAGCATTCACGTGAAATGGTTCTCTTAGACAGATGTAATTATTGACGAAGTGGCACATCGTCTACAAATTAGTTATGGTTCTACCTGCATAAACAAACGCGCTTTGACATCTGCCAAAGAGCTTTGGATCGCTATGGTAACGAACGGGACTTTTTAGACAGGAACTTTGCTGGTGACGAAACATGGATCCATCATTACAAAACGAGGAGCATGGAAGCGAAACGTCCAAATTTGCCGTGCAAGAAAAATTTCAAAGCCCAACCATCCGCAAGAAAACTGATGCTTACTGTTTCTTGGGACTCACAAGGTCCAGAACTGGAACTTTAAGAAAAGAGGCACAACAATAAACTGCGTAAGTTACATTGAGATGCTTACTGCCAAGCTAAAGCCTGCAATTCGAAACAACCGTTTGTTAGGTCTACTCTAAGAGACCTTAGGGGGCTGTCGATCTACCACGGATGAAAGACTGAAAGAAGCGGAGTATTCCTGGCTCGTAGCTCAAAGTAAAACCTTCTTTTATGAGAGCATCAGTAAGTTTGTACAACGATGGACCAAGTGGGTCGAAAAGCAAGGAGACTATGTCAAAAAATGGCGTGCATATAAGTTCCCTATTTGATTAAAATAATATTTTATAGCTGCATTCCGGATAATAATTGACTTACCCTCGTATATTTCTAACAATGACGAAAAAGAGAACAGGTACTGTATAATTTTCTCAATGACCCAAAGGAGTACAGTTATTGCATATTTTTACAACGACGAAAAGGAGATCAGGTATTGTATATCTTTACAATTACAAAAAAAAACAGTTATTGCATAATTTTCACAATGATGCATAGAAAAACAGGTATTGTATAATTTTCAGAATGGCCAAAAGGAGAACAGTTACTGTAGATTATATATTTTAAAATTATAGAAACGAGAACAGTTGTGTATATTTTTTACAATGAGGAAAAGGAAAACGGGTATGGTGTAATTTTTACAATGACGCATAGGAGAACCGATGGTGTATATTTTTTACAATGACCCAATGGAGAACAGGTAGGCTACTGTATAGTTTTACAGTAACGCACAGGAGAACAGTTATTGTATAATTTTTACTATCATGTAACATAAACAATTTTTTAAAATTCTTTCATTATTCAATTATACCAGTATTGAATAATGATGTGGACAATATTTGCAAAAGTAAGAGTGATAATAAATTGGTTTTTGGTAACAACTGTGACATAAAATTTGTATTCCTTTGGTTTTTATTCTATTATTTTTATACATATTTTATGAAAGTTTTTTTATACATAGTTTTGCTGTATTTAAGTTATTGACGTTGATTAAACTTATAATCGTTTTAGCAATGGTTTTTTTAAACAGGTTCAATCAGATGTTGAAAAGAATTATAACTTAAATTTAGACGAATTAAACACATATCTAATCCTTAGTTGAATATTTAAAGGACGATATGCAAGGACATTGATGTCGCTTTTAACGGCCTACAAACAGAAGCAGACAAGAAATAGCATGGAACAATGAACCAGCAACAGGCAGACGGGTGCTGAGGTGTGTAAATCCCAGCTTATTAAGATGCAGATAAGTGCGTGGACCTCGGCTATAAATAATATTCCCCCGCCCCGCCCACGCCCTAATTGGACCCCACTTTATAATTGGATTTGCTTTATCTTCTCCAAAATAGTAAGAATTATTAAATTACACTAAATATTTTGCCCCGTCTGCCCCTGGAACAGGTTATTAGTTTCTGTTTAACCCTGGAACTATAATGACTTGAAGGGTTTGGTGCGGTCCGGGCTTTGCTATTAGATACGATTTTGGAATATAAACTTATTACATCGTAAAATTATGTTATACAAGTAAGCCTAATTTTCATTTAATTTATGAAATATATTCACAATTAAAAAAATAAAAAACATTGTTGGCTACTAACAAATGTTATTAATTGTACGAATTTCTGTTGTGAGTAAACATGTTTAATTTTTCAACCGTTTTTTACGAACATACAATTAACTCACAACCTCTGGCTTTTAGGAAATTCAAAATATAAGGAATATAAAGGAAATATAGAAGGAATATCAATACCTTTAACGTTTGGTAATTTTTTTGCGATACTGTCTTCTATATGTCTCAAATTAACTTAATTTTAATGACAATAGTTTATCCTTAGTCCACCACCTTCGACTTCTTTGCTATTCTTATATGTTGCTTTAAACTACATTCTACGCAAGAAAACAACATTTAAAAGTCGGTAACCATAAGTAGTCATTAAAAGTTTAGTTAAATATTGGAACATAAAAATAACCTTACTTTACAGACATAAGCTTCTTCTGTACGAATAAATTATTAAAAGATTACCGCACTATGTTGTAATACATTACTATAAAGATATTATTAAAATGTAGTCACAAATTTTCTGGTTAGGATGGATTCGGTTTAAAAAAAAGGACTTAACTTAGTTTCTTTAATTTTTAAAGTGTTCATGGGAAGACCTGTACTAAAGCTGAAATTTATCTCATTTTAATTTTGCACTTACCCATTCTGCACTTGGAATTTTAGGAATACTAATTCAAAAACTGATCAGGTAAATTTTTCTTTGTAGCTTAAGGAAGGACAGCCACTATAACCAATATCGTCTACGAAGCATATGCAGGATATTTAGACGTAAGAGGGATTGTGACATCACGTATTCAGGATGAGTTCCTAAGTATACCTACTCTTTATCGGGGAATAGAAAAATGTCTACCCTTTGTAAGAAGAGTTAATAGAGTTGGATAGGACAAAAGGCACACAATATCACGGGTAAAGGAAACAGGGTAAAATAATGGGATCGAGCGGCAGGTTGATTGTTTTAGGAAGACCTGATCTCTATTGGGGTGCCTATCCTCTAACAGGGAGGAAAGGTCAGAGTTAGATTTAGAATTTCATCTATTTAGATAATTTCATCTAATTATCCGAGACTACGCACAAAGCAGTTGTAAAAACCTACCAGGGATGGTCTAAGGGTTATGGAATTAACCCAAAATATAAGGGATCACAGGGTTTCTTAGGGAATAATATTTTTAATTAAAACTTTGAAATTAACATTTGTTGCTATTATAGCAGAAACAATCGCAGAAACACTGATTTGTTGGTTTACTAATGGTAACATTGAATTAATAATGTTGCGTTAAAAATATTTCTAAATCACACTTTAATTTTATGTTATAAGAATGACAGTTAGTTCAGATAAAGTCTTCTTAAAATCTTTTTAGGTGATTTCTTTTTAAGGGCAATAAAATTAAGGTTTAAGTTCTATTTATAGCAAAAAATTTCATTAGCTATCGGTTTTACAGTTCGAAACGTCGGACTATCTCAATCACTAACGCTATTCACAATCAGTAGCGTGTGGAAGCAATTTTTATTTTTTGAGAAGTTAAAAAACAATTTTTTTTAAACCTAATAGTAGCTGCCGCATAGTGTGATCCCTAATTATTATTAGTGTCTTATTATTATCGTTTCACTAAAAGACAGACACGGAATGGTATAAATACATTGTAATCGAGCCGCTTATTGTAATCACAGCTTCGCTATTCTTATTATTTAATTTGTCATGCAATAAAATATGCGTTCACTAGCACAGACCGAAGAAATCAGTTAAGCGTATGGTGACTTACATTCTGTCCATCAGTCCTGTTATCCACATGATTCATTATCGATATGTCATTCATATCCTGTTTGACTTTACTCAAACACGTCTTGTAGGTTTGTTATAATGTACAGTAAGTTGTTTATCCATATAGTTTTTCGTATGCTATTTGTTCAGGCGACTACTCCACAGTACTGCACCATATATTTTTTAATGTTTACATACATATATGATTTTAGTGTGATTTTAAGTAATTTAATTTTAGTAGATTTTTTCATTTGTTTTGAGAGGTTTGATGTCACTTGAAGTTTCAAAGTGTAGGAAGATGTCCGAATCTCAAAAGAAACGACGTGATTAGAGACATAAAGAAAAACTCGACATTCTAGATCGATACAGTAAATTACCAAAAACGAGTGAAAGAAACGCTGTTTCTCAACCTGGTGTTTCGAACCTCTCTTATTTAAAATTTTGAAGAACAAAGACTTCATCTTGTCATTATCGGAATGTAATGAAAATTGTGACCGTAATACAGTGAGTTCAATGCAGTACTTCTGTGCATCGTGATTACGCGGTTGGTTATTGTTATCGTTCGGTTATTGTTATCAAATATGCTTCTGACAAGTATGATTACAATAAGCGGCGGCTACTAGCTTCTGTTTTAACAAGTAAGTACAAATTGAAAAAAAATTTTAATGGGAATAATAGAACTATATTGTAGTGTAAATTTAAAGTGGTCGAGAGGTCACGCGACTCTTGTGCCCTTTGGATCCAACACTGACTACAACAGATACACATTTTTGTAGTGACGTAGAATAACGTTAATAAAACTTGCCAGCAAGCAATTAGTCAGGTGAGCACAGCATGCTAAGAACTCTCGAGTTGCCCTGGAACAAACCTGGGCGGAGCTGCGGTAATTGTACCGAGTAAAACGTCATATATCAATTATTATGGACACGACCACAATGTAATCTATTTACATTCAACAATTACTAGGAAAAATAATAAACTTGAATATAAAATGACAAACCTACGCCTGCCGTCACCATTGTACGGTCATAAAACGCACATTAAATCATTCTGTCTTATTACCACAGATCTGTTTCTGAAAGCAGAACAACGTATAAACTTCTGATCACAGATCAAAATTTATTTTCTTAATGCATAACATTATAGTATTACTTTTCAGCAATTTTTTTAGCAATTACTAGAAAATATATTTCTGCCGAAATGTGTTGGAACAGTTAAACACTATACAGTCTTCTTATTACAATACCAGCTCTTGGCACTTCCACCTTTCGGTGGCCAGCTTCCCACTAGAGGACGAATAACACAGTAAGAACTGCTGACCTGATTTAATGTCTTGACAAGTTAAAGTGCTGTCAATACATTCTTCCGTTCCCGGGCATATATTAAAGTATATATAAAGCGGGCATAAAGCGGGTGTCAATGGACTTTTATTACTATCGTAAGCAGAATCTTACCTACCATAGCATCCTATCTTGGTAGAGGTTTTGAGATGGACCTTGATGAAAGATGAATCCATAGTTTTATCTGCCTGTTTCTCCAAATGATTTTATCATCTGGTTTTTATTCAGACTTTAGTGATATGGTTGGCTGACGTTAATAATCTAGGTCCATTCGGCTGTCATAGAGAATTTTTGTTAACTCACAGTGAATTTCAACCCAACGAATAACGAATATCCGCTGAAGTTGAACAGTCAAGCCGTCGGCAGCGAGAGTGTCAAGGGTACTGGTGCCGACTGTGGAGCTCCTGTACTCTGTCTAGGGTAACCTTTCGGGTGAAACTAGTTTGGTTTTCAGGTTTATAATTTCCACTGTCCCAAGTTTTACAGCTATAATTTGGAAGAGGTAGCTGATTGGGATTCCTGGTTTGTTAAAAGTAGCAGGCTCCATCATGGTTCACCCTGGGTAATGCTAAATCTATTCCCGCACTACGTGTCAATAATGAAGGGAGACGAACAAAATTGCAAATTGCAGCCCTTTTTGTTTTGACGGGGCCTCCCTCTTCTCTTGTAGAATACGGCGTGCCTGAATAGTTCTACGTTTAGTAAATTTAAATCCATCTTGAAGTGAAATTATCAATTAAATTTTTAATTGGTTTTTCGTTAATTTAATTTTTTTTTAATTTTCTGGTTTATTCTTTTTCAATAATTATGCATTTTAATTGTGAGGGAAAAAGTTGTTTTATTAGAATTTTGGTTAGAGGGATGTTGTTAAACTATTGAATTGCTTTTGTTATTAAGTATTACACTAAAATAAATTGTAAATCAAGAACTAAATTTTCTCATCATTTAACGTGCTGAAGTAAAGATTTTTACAACATTATTGTTTTACATAAGGAACCTTTAGCTTTGAAAAATATAATTTTGGGTTTAAAGTAAGAAATTGTGAGGAAGTTTTTGTACACTTTATTACCAACAGTCTAGAAAACAGTTTCTTAAATAGCATGGAAAAATAAAGGGTATTCAAGATACGGATATAAAACCAAATCTTAATGGAAACCTAAATGAAGACGACAGTGATCGAAAGATTACAAGAGGATGAAGGGTAGCTATTTTTATGTAGGAGGATTAAGGTTTATAGAAAGCAAACACTGCTAACTTTTAAAAGAGAGAGGGCAAGCAGAACGAAAAAAACCAATGTTTTACCTCTTAAAGGATTCACCGTTTTTACAGAGTCAAATAAGAACGTAAATTAAACGTTTGATTTTAATGGCACAGTTAATCCGGATCGGACTTCATCGTTACCGAATGGACGTGAAACCACCTTACGTAGTAGCCTTAATCGCGCGAAACCAATGCATCGAAGTGTTATTAAGTAATCAAGACAAAAAAATGTTGGAGAGTGAGAAATCCTATGGCAATAATTGGAGTGAAAATTGGTGCAATTTAGCCGTAATCAGGAGCGTTTCCGCCCGTCCTTGTAGGCTAAGCGCGTTACACCAACTATAATAGACTATGTTATTAAAATCTACTTTTTTCTATCTAATTTTCTTTTAGTTAATTGCCTTTTATTAAAATTATAATTCCATTTCTACAATTATAGAATTATGCCAGGCCCCGACAAAGTTGCCAAAATGTGACGTAATTACGTTGAAATTAGAAGACGGCGAACGCTGGACCGGCCGGACCGGTTCTGGAACGATCTGTCCGGCGCATGTCAAAAGTGAATTTTTCAAAAAACATCCGAATAACGTTCTCCGGACAAAGTGCACTCCATTATGCTAGATAAGTTCGGGGAAGACTAAGTGGTCTAGCGCCAAAGCGTTTTGGCGTTAGGCGGAATAATATCTGTTCTGCTATTGTGGTGGCCACTATCTCACAATGTCCACTTTGTGTATGAATTATTGTTGCTTCATTTATTTTATTTGTGTACCTCAAGAAACCAGTTTAACATTACCATCTAATTGGTATTATTACATATTAAATTACAAAGTAAAGTGTTAGTAATAAAATTGTGGTTTCAAATTAACTTATTTATAACATAAACTTTAATACACGGCGTATTGTTTTGCTTTACACTTTGTATAAATACTTTCAGGATATAGACAAGTAATTTTAAAAAAAATTAAGTCAATTCCTACTGAGGTTAGAAAAAAAAATGTATTTTGGTTTTTTTTATTTTAAAATTACAATTAATGTAAATATGTATATGCATGTGACAGAATATCTAACTATATTAAGTGGGAAAATGAAAAGCGAGTTTCCTTGCAATTTTTTATTTTCCTTTCTATATATGGTGATGTACTATTATTTTTGTTTGTTACTATTTATTCCCTTTCTTTTCGCACTCTCCGTTTGGGAAGCAACGTTCGATACCGTTAATCCAGTTTGTTTGTTTATTATATTGTCTTCATTAATTTTTAATCCTAGAGCATTATTTACGATATCGTATGGTAACCATGGCAACAATTTAACGTTTTACAATGGAGGCTTCGACGACAACCAGTAGGGGCAAAAAAAATTCATTTACATCTTTGAGAAATTTATCTCTAGCTATGAGAAAGTTGGCTAAGTGCCAAAAAGCTGGATTTCAAATATGAAGTCATTCAGTTCGAATCAGGCCTAGACCCTCCAACTTTTGAAAATTTAATTAATGAATAAATATTTGTATTTGAATAAAAACTGTATTAACATCAATTGTCACCACTACAGCTATAAGAAATGTGTTTGTACTTGAGTGGATGAATAAGAAGGTATTTTGTAAACGATTGAAAATTTGTACAATATAAGCTTATATATATATATATATATATATATATATATATATATATATATATATATATATATATATATATATATATAATTAGAGTGTGAACTAATAGGAGTTAAAAAATATGTGTTTTATTATTATGAAAAATATAACAGTAAATAGTTAAAGTCTTGTTAAAGAATGGGATATCATAAAATTAAATTAATAAAACCATATGGCATATAAACGTTTACATGGCCTACAAATGTAAACATTTGAGTGAATTAAGTAGCTAATAGGTTTATATAGAATAAAATGTTACTGATTAAAAATGTGGATTGAAGGTGTTCATATGAACTTCATTCAGAAGAGCCTGAAAACGTTTCCACTAAAAAAGTGAAATAAAAATAAACATTTTACTTTAATTAAATTGAACTAGGCTTAGTTATAAACATATTTATTAAAATATAAAACCTTCTCATAGATAAAATAATAATTATAGTATTATATGTTTTTAATAATAATTGTTTATATAAGTTTGAACTAATAAATAGTTTTCTCTAAAAACATATTAAACAAGGTCTATAGTGTGGGACAACACTGAACGTGACATAGCATACTATTAATATTAACAATTATTGTTCGAAGTTATACTCTAATGCTTAATTAAATGAAATGTTTGACATTTCTAACGATAAAGAATATTTGAATATAGAAAAAACATAACGTCTAAATGAACAGCTGATAGCATTAACCGACTCCATTTGATTTTCGAATATAATTGGGACCATCTGTTCAATTATAGAAATTTTGATCTCATGACGCGATACGTATCGCATCACGATAGTAAGTATTAAGCCTAAAGTGTCAGACGAGCTTAAAGAAGTTTCCTTTTAAAAAATTAAACCTCTAAAGACATCCGAAAGTATGTTATTATTATTTATATTTAAACTGATATTGTAGGTATAAAAGAACAATTCTTTTTTCTCAGCATCGAAATTTAAAATTAATGACCCCAGACGGATATTAATAAAGTAGGCCTATACATAATGATATAAGGTCAAAGTTGCAAAAAAGATGTTTAGAAGCGAGTTTTAATAACAATATGAGGAAATGATGGGTATCCTGTAAGACGGGCCAAGTAGACCATAGGCAGCACATTTCCTTACATAAATAGACTATGTATAGGTCTGCCGTACTTCAAAATAAATTAACCTTCATCACAATTTATGATAGCTTTGGAGTGGTTGAGTGACAAAAGTAAATTTTCGTCTAGGCGTGTTTAAAACTTGCTTTGAGCATCGTCATTTGTATTAATATTTTTGGACTTTTAAAGATACTTTTTTAGAATTTCAATCATTATAAGTTACTGTTGAACGTCAAATCAAATTTTAATCAAAGTTATTGATTTCAAACATGTCTGATAAATTTCAACTTAGTATTTATACTGGCCGCGATTTATACGGAGTTTTCATTTTGACGCTATTTTCATTGTTCGTGATTCATATGATCGAAAATTGTTTATAAAAAGGACAATAAAAATCAAATAATAAAGAAACCTAAATCTTACAAATCGTAATATTTAAAAAATATTTACAAAATTAATGTGCTAGTAATTAAGATTCTTTATTTGAGTCGTATTTTTATCGTAACACCAAATTTTAAGACAGTAAAAGGTAATAGTTATTTAGCAAGATCGTTTTTACAATAAATATTATCTTCTTCATACCTTTTGCAGAAAGTAAATTTGTTGATTAAATTAAATCATGATGATCTGAAATATTTCTTTGTGAGATAGAAGAGGTTATATTATATCCTGAAGAGATATAAGAGTCGAATTATATGTAGTATATATTCCAGAGAATTCAATATTAGGAAGATATTGTAAGTTATCAAAAAAAGGAAAACTGTTATACTATCTTCAATGCACGACAGATGAAATGAAACGAGGGATTAAAAAAAGTCTTACTATTATACATTGTAACAACAAAAACGAAAAATGCTGTGTGGCTACGGTAAATCTGTGTTCAACTTTCCCAGCTTTAAGAAAATAAAAAATGTTTTCTCAAACTATTTTTTCGAGGACTGTCATTTTTAAAAAAATACTTAGTTGGGCCTAGTATTATTCTCATACTATATAAGTTATCTGTTAGTGATCAAAAAGTCAACGATAAATTTTTTACTAAAAATCTTTTTATTATGTTACCAAAATTTGTGTTTGGTTGTAACAATATATAGCTATATCTTTTTTGGATTATTTAATTTGTTTACATACCTAAAAATTGTTTAAACAGTATCCATTGTGGTTTTATTTTTAGTTTTATTATTGGAATACAAATGTCGTTTCCTACTTAATGCCATGTGTTTCAAAAACCATTGTATTGTAGAAAGAATGGGATAAAAATTACAGAGCACTTAATACAAAGCGCTCTTTGTAATAAAAGTGATCTGTAATAGAAATATGTAGGTTCTTTAAGGTTTTTGAAGTAGGGCCTACGGTTCAAGCAGGGCTTTACTCTCATTTCTACTTAGTTGCACTCGCTTGGCTGAGGGTTAATTCCCGTAAGCCAGTGAGGAGCCAGTGATTGACTGATTAACGATGTAAGCAACCGAGTGGCTTCTGACAAGGTAGCTCAACTTATTGAGTAACTGATTAACAGCCAAGTCAGCAATTTAATGATTGAGCGTCTCGTCATAATTTAATGCTCAACCGAATACCAGATTGACTACAACGGTGATTAACAACACCTGCTGATCACCGTAAATATCGAGAGATGGTAATTGACTGATGCACCATGCCCAACTTTCTAACGAATTGTGGCTCATTATATCTGCTTTAGACTGGGTGAGTAAAGACTGACCTGCCTCAAAATAACAACCTAAAATATTTTAGTGGACATTTTTACCGATTTTAATGGGGAAATAGATTTTCCTTAAAAATAAAAGGAAACAAAAATCTTCTTGAAAACAATTATTTATAAAATAAACCTCCTTTTAACACTATTTAAAATACGTAGATGTATTCTAAATTACACTACTATCGAGAGAAGGCCTTCTTCAGATAAGCTACCCTTCCCATTTGTTACCATTTTCCCTATCTCTCTAGAACCAAGGGTGTTTTATTCCATAATCTCTCTCTACACTCTACCACGGAATTTTAGTTCTTATCTAAATTCACGATTCTTTCTTATCGTTAGCAAGCCATAACAGTCACAATGGTTAATGGGCTTAAAACTACAAAAATGTCCGACTTGGATATTGTAATATAGTCTAGTAGCTAAAATAACTGTCTTCAAAGTATGTCTTGCTACAACAACGTCTACAGAAAAGATTTACTATTTTTTTTTTTTTTTTGTCGACGAAACGAGAGTGCTGACTTATGGTGAATGTTAACGATACAAACTCTAGGTTAATGAATAACTATTTGTAACTAACAATAATTTAATATTTTATCTTTACGATGTTATTAGCGACTAGTCTCAATATTGCTTAGTTTTTGTTAAATATAAACAATAATATTGCAATACAATATACTTTGTTTTACATAAAAGTTAATCGATGTTTAATGGTTTTTAATAGCTATTTATTTATGAATCAATACTCTCAATATTTCAAAGGTCGGTTTAACTTTTTGTTATAATTTGATAGTCTGACTTCAGACTTACTTGCACCAACTGAATGATATTGACATCTTGTAAGTAAAATTATATACAAAAACTTCTAATAAATTGCACAAGGCTACAGTTACATTATATTACTTTCTCCGATTTTTCAATCATTCTAAGGTAAAAATAACCTCATTATCTTTCCGAGGCTAAGAACAGTAGCCTACTACAAACACACCACTTATTGCAATAACCGGACGAGTTAAGGGCAAAATAGCTGCTTGCTCTTCTAAATTTTATTTTGTAATAACTCTTATTGGATCCGTTCTTTATATTTTTTAAAATAATTTTAAAGTTATGTCTTCAGGAATTATAATTTAGAAAACTTTTACCCAAAATATTTATCTAGTCTAGACAGTTTAACATTAAACACGTTATTGATTTCTTCATTTACCATGTGAAATCCGATAACACGAACTTTGCTTGTTATTCCATAAACATTTTTTATAAACTACTAGTGATTTATAAGAGGAAAATAGCGCCATATCGATATTAAAAACAAATGCCTTCCGTTCATGGAGTTGAAAGAATTTCGTTTCCTACAGTAACCTCTATTATTAGACGCTTACACGACTTAGCCCTGACCGAAGGGTGAATGAGGAAGACAATAGGGTGACGCAGCTCGGAAGAGGGACTACTGCTTTCATGTAATTGACCAAATCTTTGTTTCACGGTTTGTGAATGATTGTGGATGATTTTTTAACCTCCCTCAAAAGCCAGTGTATCTACTCTGTTGTAAACAAAAAATTATTTTTGTAAATTTATATTTATAATATATCGTCTCGTAAAATAATGTATAAAGACTAATTTGTACCAAAGGTCTCTCTTCACCGTGGCTTTTGTTACCTCAGTAAGTAACTAGTTCTACATCTGTTTTCCGATAATTGTTGATTCTATAGACAGAGTTTCACACAAACTTGTGATATTCCGTATACCAACCTTAAAGCATGTAGATTTAATAGGACCGTGAAAAATTATGGTAGGTTAAGATCATTTTTTGCCTTTATCTAAACTCACAAGATGTAGTTCCCATTGGCTGCAAGCGACTGCTTATGTTATTTATCGCCAGTTTACCTTCACACCCGGAGGCACAGTTTCCTATCCTCATCTCGATTACCCACATGTACGGGTCATATGTAGAATTCATGGGTCGTCACTTTCGCTCATGTATGAATAAGACTCGTTCGTTATCTTTAAATTATTATTTATGACAATAACTACCTTATACAGTTAACACAAACATAAGGCCATAATAAGTGTGTAAAATAAAATTTATTTTTTGTTTGGTTCTTTTCTTTTGTTTTAAATTATTCACAAATGGTTTCGTGTTATTCATTTGCTGATCTGTAGGGTATTACAATGTTTTTACTGAGAGAACACTTGAAATAGCTTATAGATAGATTATATTCATACAACAATTGGCTCCAAACAAAATCAATAAATTACTGATAAAAAGCCTTGTAAAATCAAGAATAACCTCAAACTAAAGATCACATATTTAAAAGTACCTTTAAAACTTTCAATCAGAGCTCTGTGATCAAGCTATGCCTATTTTAAATTATTTTTATTCAGGCTACTATAATAAAAGGATTAAAGTGTTGAACTTAATACCTTTTTGTAAGGTGCTTAAGGAGTAATCTTGAACAAAAACGAAACATCCATTTATATATTTGGGGAATGGTTTTGTTTTTAATTTAATTATATAAGGACAGAATATGTCACTACAATTATATGTAGCGTATAATAGATACAAAAACTGTAATTTCTTAATAACATCATGTCTTAGTAACAATCATCAAAGACATTCTAATAAAGTAAAAAATCTTTTCTAATACAAGTAAGATGACCCTAAATTTCTTTTGCTATAAAAATAGAAAATTTCATTTAAATAGATAAAATAGTTAGATTTAAATCTATTTAAATAGATAGTTTAACGTACACCTGATAAAACTATATAATTTGCAAATATTGTTTTAAGTCCGGGTGTTAATTAGAATAAGTTATATTTGGCTAATCATAATTCTCTTACAAATTCGTACAGAGAAAATTGGTTAACAAAAAAACTAAAGCGTAAATAATTTTAAAAACACACTGTTTCTGATATATTAAATTTTACTATTTGGTGCTGCCAGTGCAAATAACTTTTACCGTTTTAGAACGAGAGTAAAATCTACATTTTTATTATTATTTTTTTTTTTAGAAGAAAATTTTTGTAAAATATGAACAACTAAAATAGCACGACATACGTATGTAAATAAAACTTTTATTTGGACAGACAGAGAAGTTTAGATATTTACGAGCGTTTGACTAGCCCACACAATAGGTACGGAGCGTGTTTGTATTTAAATAATTCCATAAAAATGCCTGCCAAGGTGTTTGTTTTAAGTTAATATAGAGATTACTGCGCGACGGAAGCTGGGACCCGGAGATCCGTCTCGAGATAGACCAGAACCACGCTGAGCTCAGGACCAATTTGTAGACAACATTGGGTTTTATCTGGTTTAGAGATGACAACCAAATCACGGATCTGCTATTTTTCACTGCTACTTTAAAATAGTAAGATGTTTCTTCTAGTGTAGGAGTAGTTTATATTGATAATTAAGAGTTAGTTATGTCGACTACAAACACGTGCGGAATGGTTACTTAACTTTATAACACAGTGCGAAGTAATTGCCTCAAATGTATTACAAACTATTTTATAATAGTGATTTTATTTCATACTATTAGCATGGTTTAAGAGATAGAGAATAAGGCTGTCTTACTTGTCCTAAAGCATACATAAAGAAGGTAAAGTGACAAGTGGAAACCTTCCACTCTCCCATTACTACCTGGTTTGAGCATAGATGCTTATTTTCAAAGGCTAGCTTAATCAGGGGATTAAAAAAGCCACGCTTTGGTTAGAAGGTAAGAACTGAACCTATTAGACAATTCAGGACATTAATTATGACATTGTACAGTATTATATTGTTTTACAATTTGTTTTTCAAACATCGTTGTTTATGTATTGATGTATGATTAATTAACCACGTAGCATACATAATACGAATTTTTACTTTGAACGCTGTGTCATGGTACTGTTTTCTACTCATCAGAACATTTACAATTGGATTAATTATTTGAAGGTACCCTATATTCAGTATTCTGATATATATATATATATATATATATATATATATATATATATTCTTAAAAAAAAGACACGAGTAATTACGACATTTAAATCTAGTTCTAGAAACCATTGTCAATTTCATAACTGTGTCAGAACTATTTGAGTTTTTTTCAGTTTGTAGATTAAGCTATAGCCACTCACATTTTAATGGTCTCTTCTAAAGATAGCAAGTTTCTGAATATCTGTGTTCAACATGACACTATTTTCTGTATGTCTTTTGAATATTTTTCGAAAGCTTTCCCGGAATCAGTGGCGTAGACAGAAAAAGGTTTTGGGGAATATATAATTATAACTTAGAAAAACAAATTGCACTTTAAAACCAAGATTTAAAAAAATAATATATTCATAAAAAATGTAAAAAGTATTTAACTTATAAATAAACATTTAGTTAATAATTTAATAATATTCTACACTAGTTTGTGACCTTCAAACGGCTTTTTTCATCACTATTGGCCGTCCATAAAAAACCTTTGAGTGACGCTGCTACAAACTGTAATGTTTTGAGTTGATGAAACATAATCTGGTCGATAGGTTGTAAATGGTTTACAAGGTTGTAAATGAAAAAAAGTGATGCATAAGCCTACAAAATATGTAACTAATATTTATTAATACAAATAAAATACGAACACGAATCTCACAAACTAATCCTTTATTAATTCTGACGTGTTTCATCATCAGTGAGTGTTGCTACTACAAACTCATTAGTGAGTGTTAAACGGGTCAGAGTTAATAAGTGATTAATTTGTGAGTTTTGTGTACGTCTTTTATTAGTATTAACATAACCTCACAAGCTAACTTCAAAGAATATTGTATACTGTTTTTTTAAATTAGGCCTACAGATAACATTGCATATAAGGCTGCGTAGAGTAATTGAAGTTGTAAAACATCGATAGTGCTCAAAAAGTATTTTAACTTTTCACATTCATTAGAGTATGACTCAATAAGGAAGTATGAAGAAAGTGTAGTTTGTACAGTCTTAGACAAAACATATAGGCGAACAAATTAAGATTCACTCTAATTCGTTTGCAAATATTAGAATTGACTCTTAAAACCTAACTATACGTTGTGGAGTCCACTATTGGAATTTGTTTGGTATCTTTAATTAGCTCAATAACTGTTGATGTTTTTTAAGTCAGGCAGTATTAGTATTAGTATTAGCCTAAACTAATAGCCTACATACGGAGTCAAATTTCAACGTTTCCCACTCATACGATAATGCTTCATTTGATTTTATGATGTTTAATTCGGTTTCAGCCTAATTCATAGGGATATAGGAGATATGTATAGGGATAGGTTTATTATAATGGAGCCCCTATTGCTCCTAGACTATAAATATATTTAATTGGAAGATACGAAAAGAGAAGTTTTACCATTTAATATAAAACTAGCTAAGTCGCTTATTTTATAAAACTTTGCTGTTTGGATACAAAAAAACCAACCCGACTAACCTGTAAATATGTAAATAACCACTCACAGCCATTTACGACTAAAACCGTCATGAACAGTAGAAGTCTCAGTTAGTGTAACACCCCTATAGCGTTTTATCTGTGATTGCTGTAAATACGGAAGCACTGAGCAGTAGGAGGTCACGTGGGATTGTCACGTGAACAGAGGTAGGTGGGACCACACAAAGTAGATTTGTCCAACAAATTAGCAATAAAACGAAAACACGGCTTTGTGTGGCCCTACAGAAATAAGATATTCTTTCGAAGAAATTTATTTTACTTGAACGTTGAAGTCGTCATAAAAACACACCTACGTGTTATCCTCAATGCTGTTAGCATTTGGGGGTTAGATAGATGAAAGAACTGACATTCTGTCTGTCCACGGATGATGTTCAATTCGACAGTGGACACGGGATAATATAATTATCTATAGAAGGGGGTCTAATACCACTTGTAGCATATTGTCGTGGGACTGACAGACAGCTTTGAATACGTGTAGGGCCTCTTAAAATTTGCTCTAAATCAAATATGTCCCAAAATAAGGTTTGGGGCACGGGTGTCTAAACTATGACCGTTTGAGGGCTACATTGCTAAAACATTTTTTTTCCGTACAATATTTTTTCAACTAATTGAAATAAAAAGTATCTCTATATAGTTTTATTAAAAAAGTTAACTTCTTTTTATTACACACACACACACACACACACACACACACACACACACACACACACACATATATATATATATATATATATATATATATATATATATATACACACAAGTTACATACCTGCAGAATCTTCTTTTTATTTTATATATATATATATATATAAATATAATAATAATAAGGTAAAATCAGGCATACACGTATGTATATTTTAATTGGACAGGAATAGGTACATATTAATTTTAAATGTTTTTAAAGTTTTGTTTCATTTAGTTTTGATTTCATCAAGACGAAAAACATTAACAATTCGACATCGGGTTGAATGAACCAGGTTCCAATTCTTAATGCATTTTTAAGATGCTTGTCAGTGATCATTGTCCTATTTTTTGTAGAGCGACAATTTGCAGTTCAATGCATTCCATATGAAAATTTCAATATAATTTATTTGTTTATAGAGAAAATGTGATAAAAAATATGTTGTAATACTCTTCATTTTTTCGGAAACTTCAGATTTTTGAATTAAATAAAAAATTAACTAAATGTTTACGTGCAGCCAAAGTATTGAAATGTATGAATTTTTTTTACTTTTAATAGATTGTGCCAAAATTTCCACTTTCTTCCAAACGCTGTTATTGTTTGGATAGTGAATAAATTGATTTTTCCTTGAAGTTTCAAATGTAAATCATTCAAACGTTCTAATAAGTCTACTAAAAAGCTTCATATAAAACCCAATCCTCGTTTTCAAATTCAGTCACAGGTTTCCCTTTATTCCTTAAATGTTTAAGTTCTTAAATCGTAGAATCTTTTGAGCATTTCCCCCTTACTGGGCCATCTTACTTCTGTGTCTGATAATAAATAACATCTGCAAATCAGTGCCCATCTCAAGAAATACTTGAAATTATCGATGATTAAATCCTTTTACTCTTATAAAGTTTATGGTTTTTGTAACAACGCTTGTTACACTCTCTCAGTTTAAACGTTTTCCACATAAATTGCCCTGATATACAATGTACAATATAATATTGTCTTCATATTGCCCGCAGCGACGGCTTCATTATTAACCATTTTATCTAGTCCCCCCATTTTTACCATCCGTTGTTTCATCAGATATGATAGCTTTTAAACTTTTCATAGATAAGGAAAATCTTTTTGTGTGTAAACAAATATACAGACGTGTTTGTGTCTTTTAACGAAACTAAAGCAACCATTTCTTCCATGATATTATAATGTTCATCGATTCCTCTTAAAAAATTTACCAATCATGCTGTAACAGAAGCGTCACTGCTTTCTAACCCATAAAATTAAAATTATTACAATTACTTTTAAAAACTTTTCAGCTGAATTCCCCGACGTCTCAATTCTTGTGGCTATAGTATGAAGTGATAAACTGATTGTATAAAAATCAGACAATTTTTTCAGGGCAAATTATATTTGGTACGCCTTCCATAGATTCTTTCATAAATTTCCCATCAATAAACGGTTATGACTTTTTCGCTATTAAATTTGCCACGACATAACTTGCTTTTACAGTGTTATATTTTTGAGTAGCTGTCTTTTTGACAACTTTTACTTACGATAGCCCTTTTTTTAGCTCTGTAATTTTATCTTTACGGCATATGTCGAGATATACATCGAATTTTACGGCATTCATTTGACTACAACGTTGTTTCAAGTTGTACACTTTAAAACTGGCACAAAGTCCCTACAAATTAAGCAAAGTGCTTTATAGTTTTCCTCAATAAAAACATATTTCTAGGTTCATTGAACTTAAAAACATTTTTTTCACGTTAAATTTCTCTTTGTTTAGGTTCTGATTGTTTTTTAATGATATGAAAGCCACCTAAAAGAAAATATCCATAATAAATATGAGTTATTCATATTTTTTTAAAAAATTTAAAAATGTATAAGAATTAGGATATCTAACATATCAATATTGAAATTTCAAATGAATATGTAAATTATAAATCAAAACTGAATAGGCTTACTGAAACTGAGACACAAGGCGCCTACTGGTACAGTAGCGTAACAGAATTGGCAGTAGAAGAGATTTGATTCAATCTCAAGAAGACAGTTCCTGAACTGTCAACTCTAAAACTCTTTCAGCAATGAATACTGATCGATGATTATTTTTTTGAGTAATGAAAAATAATGCTTTTTTTAAATGTGTGAATTTAAATGGTTTTATAATTTTGGGCCGCACTTTAGCAAGGCTGGTTTAGGGGTTAAGAAACTAAAGTGTTCAGTTACACATGTCTAGGCCTTTCATGTGGGATGCGAAATCCATGCAATCTTAAAGTAAATGTTGACATAGTACTTATTTTTATAAAGATCAAATGTTTGTGCCTAAACGAATGGAAAAATAAAAATTTTTAATTCATTTTAAAATTCAATTAAAATTTATTTTATAACTGCATTAATATAAATTTAACGAGGTAAATAGTAATTGGTAATATAAAGTTCTGCCTAAACTTTAACCGGTTTGGATTTTACATACTTTGAAAAGATGAGTTTGTGATTTTAAAATAATATCGTTAAATGAATTAACGACGGTATAATAAAATAATGGTAGTGTAGGATTTCTAATTTTAAAAAATTTTAACATAAATACAAATATAATGAACAATTCTATTAGAGGGGGAGCGTAATATAAGCGATGTAAAGTAATTGATTTATAAAAATTGTTTGCTCTAAGACATATCAAAACCTGTAATTATTTCATAATAAAAAAATCTAGTTACAGTATAAAATTGAAATATGTGTTTATTAATTAATAGTGGTGCTATTGACTATAGTAGGTTTTATGTATGACCACAAGAGCCCAACTTTCGTCACCGCTTGTGACCCCAATAGAGAACAGATGTGCTTTACTGTATACGTCCCTCCACACGCATAATGTCAGTATCCACACATATTTTCTACGAAGAGTTATATGTTCCTACATTAATCATGTACATATATTTGTTTGTAGTTCGTAAACTTCAGTGCTCATACTGGCTGAACTATCCAAACTACTAACTTTAGACTTTTAACATTTAGTGCTTAGGCTACAGATCTTTAATTAGACTAAAATTATATGGTATAAATATATTAATTAAAGGTCTAACCTTATGGAAATGAGAGGTTTTTATGATTTCCGTGCTACTGACGTTACGTATGAAGGCTAAATTAAGGAGAAAGAATTTAAGGTATCTCTTTTCATCCTTTATTAAATTAAATGTATACCTCTACACGCTTTTTATGGAAATTAGGATCGAATGCAACGAGTCATATAACTGTGTTCACTGATCACGAGGACTTGCGGTTTAATAAATTTCCCATTAATCCTTGCAACAGAGTTTACACCTGATATTCAAAATGTAAGCGACCTATTTTGCACTTATTAAGGTAGGCCTTAAAGAAACTACTGTTAACTTTAAAGATCATAAGAGTTTTCCAAATACACAATGTGTAAGAGAAAAGAAAAACGCCTTCTCTCTAAGATGCTGGCGAATGTAAAGTCTCTGTGAAGGCATTGAGATTAAAGGACGTAAATAGTTTTCCAAACTTTATGCTCCTTAAACGTTAAAAATTAATTAACTTTTTTTAAATAATGATCTCGACTCTCAGCACTTCCCCGTCGGCACTTTGCCTCTGTACACGGTTGGTATCTGTGTATTACATCTGCAACACGATAATCACGCTGCTAGTTAATATAATTGCAAAAATTACTGGAATTAAATTTAATTAAATCATTAATTACATTTCTTGCGGAGATTTGCTCAGGAAATACAGTAGGCCGTGGTAAGCCAGTACTAGTCAACAGCACGTAACTCCGAA
This sequence comes from Prosapia bicincta, assembly GCA_036971475.1. NCBI lineage: Eukaryota > Metazoa > Arthropoda > Insecta > Hemiptera > Cercopidae > Prosapia > Prosapia bicincta. The sequence goes on along the minus strand of JBAIZL010000001.1, from coordinate 44,693,201 downwards.
TAGGAGTTATTTATTAATAATAAACAGGGAACAAATGTTATGTAGCCTACGTTTGTGACAAAAAATGGTAAAATTGAAATTTAAAAATTAAAATGTAGTAATTAATACGTTTTAAGATTGGTACAATTTTATTATACCTAATACAAATTCGAGTAATCTTATACACATGTGTATAGGCCTACATGGCTATATTTGTAAAAATATTACAATTTAAAACTAATGTAGCTCAATAGCTTAGCCAGAATTACTTTCTGAAAGAGTTTTACGTTCGGGAGGGACTGAGAGTTAACTTACGCCATAAGGAAAATGTTTGAAAATAAGGTGTCACTTAAGTCATTATAAAGAATTAAAAATTACACGGGTTGACACAAGATAGTTAAATTTTACTCGAATTTAAAACATTCGAAATTTAAATAGTAGTTGAGTAGGCTCAACCTATACAAATATTAAATAAAAACACGGTTGGTGCGTGAGTCAAAGAAACGTATTTAATAAAAATGTGACTAAATTGTCGCCCTCTTTCAAGCCTAAAAGTATAATAGACAGAATTAACATCTACATCATAAAAATTCACAACAAAATTAACATAAAATCAAAAAACATTACAAAGAGTTATTAAAACACCTGATGATAAAAACTATAAACAATTAATTAAATATTGCTAATATACAAATATTAACTGGCTCAACCAATACTAAATTTCACTACATGTGAAAAGTGGTATTTATGTAGGATATAACTTCCGTCTGGTAAAAATGTTTATTAGTAAAATTTAAAAATTTGTATTCACAATCTTTTTTAAAGAAATATTCCACGAGACTTCTACTGATGTTCGAACTGCAACGTCTGTAGGAGCAATTGTCCATGGATATGAGCTAAAGTTAGTCCATTTAGGCGCAATTAAATTTAAGGCCTTCGTCAAACTTGGCTATGAATAACCATACAAAATAATATGCTATGCATATTTCCTTATGACATGCATATGCTTAAGAACAAATTAAAATCTTTTACGGACATTGAACACGCTTATTAATTATCAGCTCTTAGTTTACTGTAAATTCGTCCTATATGAAAACGATATTTTTAAATTATATTTGAATTTCCATATGAGAGTTTGAGTTTAATGTTAAAATTTCTTATAATTAATGGGCAATTAAAAATTGTTTTTCAGTCGATACAAAGTAAAAGCTTAGGTCCAACCTGAGGTGGATAAAGATATATTTATTACGTACAAGGGTCCAACTGGTTCTGGAAAAGCGTTAGAAACTGTAAGCTATATTTGAAGGACTCGTCCCGTCGCAATGGTAAGTCTGTAACAATTCTAGGCAGTAGAGGCCCGGGCCTGCCCAACGTTTTATATTTATTTGTTAAAACCCTTCTTAATTATCAATAGTTTAAAAATATAAATGTTATCTATATAAGATCAAAAAGAGATGCTAATAATATTATAATGAAATTTAGAATGCACCAAGCAACAATAAAATAGCAAATAATCGCTCCTTTTTTAGCTTATTAAATCTATTTGTCCTGAAAGTAAAAATCACCTCAAACACACCATTTAAATTTTATACAATTTCTGGGGGAAGGTGCTTGAAGACCCCCCCCCCCCCCCGGTAGACACAACTCCCCTAAACTGTACCTACAAAAAAAAAAGAATCCTAAAGCCGCCCATGAGTCTAGGTTTTAAATAAGTTGATGACTGATGCTAATCACCCGAGCGCTGGAAGCACGAGTTTCAGATCAGCTCCTAGAGAGTCTAGATAGGCTAATCCACAAGTGTCTGTCATTAACGGACGAAGCGGTAACAATACTTTGTCAGTGTTTTTCCTTGATGCGCTATTGTTATTCCTCCTTCTCTGTTTGACATCTCACACTGGCAAACTATTTTAATTTTAGTCTGTTCCATTTTTTAAAATCCGTCTTAACTTTAAATAAAACATTTTTTAAATTTTGTCTTCAATTTGGACAGAAATCGAATTTAAAAGCGTTTGTTTTTGTAACTAGTAAGATGTATTAGGATCACCTAAATAAATTGGAAATAAATCATTGAACCCTTTACTAAACCAATAATAATTGGAAATTATTTTTATTACTAATACTTGAGCAATTTTTTCAAGCATTTACTTTCAATTTACCAATTAAAATTCACCTATAGGCCCCTATACCTATTTATTTTACAAAATTAGATCGAATTCTAAAAAACAATCTAAAAAAATTTCCTTTTAATTGAATTACAGAAACTTCGATTTTTGTGAAACTTTGAATATTGTGTGCGTTGGAGACTTAAGTTTTCTTATAAGTTTCCGAAAATGCTCTACGCTTAAATAATTAATTTTAAGAAACTTTAAACACATAAGAGATACAAGTTTAGCACAGCCTCTATTTGTACGGACATATAGCTACAATTTGTAACTGGTCGGACGAATGTCTCGCGACAACTTATTTAAAGCAACACTGTTCCGTGAGTCTAGGGGAGTGGAGCAGGTTGGATTCGAAGCTGACAGTTAAGGCCTAGCAGCGGGGTCCTCGCGTGGGTCTTCATGAAATATGCATCATCTTAATATCCAATTATGATGCTGACAGCAGAATTATGGCGGGAGGCGGCAATTACACGGGGGTCATATTAGTCTGCCTACTCTTCAAAGTGTGAGACAAGTTTTACAATTAATTATCGAAGCCCTTTACTGGGGTGTGTGGTCAAAAACAAAAATCAACGGCCTCCAAAAACAAATACTCATCTGTTGTCAGCCATTTTTTGTTTGCAATAAAATACATTTAATTTAATATCTCGAGACAGAGCGTCTATAAATATCGAGTCGTTAAAACGCTCCCAGATTTTGCTCATTAGCGAAGTATCTCTTAATGAAGACGCTACGGCTTACAGCTGATGTAAAGAGAACAATTAACATATTTATTATTTTTTTAGTACTGGCATTTGTTAGTTTAGTTGTATGATGGCAAAAAACGGTTGAAAATGTCTATCTTGTTTAATTTACAGTGGGACGAAGTGCTTCTTAATTGTTTAAAGGCAATTAAAGTTGTAAAATTGCATTTTTATAGGTTATTCTCAATAAATAACTTATCGTTAAGAAATACTTTCATCTGGGGACCAATTTCAGTAATATAAAGATTATCAAGGAAACATAATTCAGAGTGCCTAAGTATTTTCTCGGTTTCTTACAAATGGATATAGCCTATCAGGTTTGTAGAGAATCTGATTTTAACCTGACAATTATTTCCTGAGTAGTAATGAACTGACTCTAGTATTTCAAGCAAACGTTATACTTACTAGTTTATTAGAGGTACTAAATACTCAGTGGCTTATCTGATACCAGAAAACTAATATTAGAAACAACGCGAGGGTATTCAACTACTGAAGCTTTTTAGAAATTTTATAAGATCAGTTCTCAACAAAATTTGTATAAATTTGGAAGTCAGCCGTACAGTTAAATTATCTGTTTGGCAGGAATATTCCTTAAAGAATATTGGATATGAGGGCAGAGGCTAATACTGATTGTGTTAGGTGGTTTTAAGGGTGAGTACTGCATCTCCCTAGGTTTAGGAAAATATTAACATTGATGCTCTTTAAAAATATTGTCCAAAGAAAAACTTAAAAAAAGGTCAAGGTATGCAAAAATACTTTTAAAAATATTTGTCTACAATGGTGCTTTAATTAACACTTGAAGTCAAAATTATCCTTTATACATCACTTGAACTATTCGTCAAACACAAACAATCCTTCTTGATGTCGCAGTAAAGTTTTACTCTACATCTTCAATGAAGTTGGAATTCTTTTACACCCTCTTTCCGTTAACACTCGCTATACAAAGCCCACTCTGCCTTTTATGAGCCTTAATAATGAAACCTTAACATCGTTAAGGTTCCTCGTTAAACATCAAGGATGCCTTGTTTCTAAACATTGATGTTCTGAAGATACGTTCAGTTGAACAAGTCCCAGAAATGTTGACCTAATCGTTAAGGGTCTCAGCTACACTTGGGTAAAGATGAGGCTTTACTGAACAAAATGTAACAAGCAATTTGTCTGGAGAGTTGTTCATGCTTACATCATTCCAAAGAAGAAGATTCAGCCATGAAATTAGGTAACATTACTTAGTTACTAGCCAACGCCCACCCCTGGCAGGTTAGTTATTTGGCGGCGCACTGACCAGTAGAGGCGGGCGATCCCCTTGTAGTTGTCTTCTTCGTCCACAGGGTTGGGTGCTAGAGCCAGATACTGGGGTAGGTGAGCTGCGTCCATATTGGGGTGTTGGCACAGAGTACAGACACAGCGCTTAACCCGATGCAGTGCAGATAGGCTGCCAGGTAGTCGTGGCCAGTGGTAATTCTGGCACTTTTCAGGGTATGGGAGAGTCTATCAGCTTAGCCCATTCTGATATCCCTATGCGGGCTTGCCTGTTGCGTGTCCTGGTGCAGTTGTTTACTACTTGGTTGATTGCGGTCTTTGCAGAAGAGTACGACTGAGCGCAAGGTGGTTGCTGGAGAGCAGCGCTATTTTAAGGGAGAACATCGGACTTTTCGTTCCCTTCCACGCCAACATGGCTTGAGATCTACTGCAGGGGTAAGGTCTAGGCCACCTTCTATTAAGTTGCAGAGTCTCAATCTGAATGCAGTTGTTTTCTTGCAATCGGTGTACTTGCTGTTTGAGAGTGCAATTACGGCAGCTTATCAGAAAAACATATTTTTGGTTCTGTTCCAAGTCTTCTAGCCTATATGCTGCCTCATGTATTTGAGCGATCTCCTAGTCATAATTCGTGAGAGGAGTCCCACTGTATAGAGCCTTGGAAAGCCTGGGAGATATATCTAGCTCCGGTATTCCCTATTTTCGGCATGGATGAACCATCACTGTATATGAGGAGCCACTCAGGTTCTGGATATTTGACGTTAATCGTCTTTAGCGCAGCTATCCTCAGTTCGATGTCCGATAACATGTGTTTTGGAATAGTGGTTTTCCAGGCGTATGTCTGAGTTTGGCGAGAAGTGGTCTGTTTCCCCTAGCGGGAGTAACATTTTGGCATCTCCAAGCACGACGTTGTATTTTTCTTTAACACAGTGGGCCACAGTCAATGGTGTGAATTGGGTGTTTAGAAGGGGCGCTGCTTGCTTATAGTTCTCCCATTTGAGGGGCTGTATTCGTTTTTGCCTTTCCCAAAAATGCAAGGCTGATTTCTCCCTACGGCTTTGTATTGGTGCAACGTTTGCCTGAATCTGCATTGCTACGATTGGTGTCGATTTCGGAGCTCCTGTGATTACCCTTAGCGCAATGTTTTACATGTGGAGGTACAAGCGCTCGCTGTTATGGTGGTTTCTCTATCATACTCGAGGACGGACCTTATGTATGTCTTATATGTGGTTGATAGGAGATCCTGGGTAGCTCCCCAGGTGATAGCTGTCAGACGTTTAAGCAGATGGCATCTCTTGGTGGCTGTCTCGGCAGAGCTGTCAATGTGTGCTTTCCATGGCCTTTTCTTATCGATGGATACACCTAGGTATTTTGTTATATCCTGTTATATCCATATTTGTCGGCCCATATTCCAAGGTTTTTTAAGATCTGGTTTAAAATAGATTCGAGAGCTTTTATGTTGCTATGTTACTATCTGCGTATAGTAACTCTTCCGCCCCTGACGTCACTCTGATGATATCTAAGATGTCATTGTTTATTAACTTGAATATTTGGCAGCTGATTACTGCTCCTTGCGGCAGGCCTTGCCTTTGCAATCGGTACTTGGGAGCGACAATTATTAAACTTACTTTTTGGTGTCGTTCACCAAAACATGGCTTGATCTAATGGATGAGCTTTCCCGCAATTCCTGCTTGGTTCATCTTGTTCAGCAGCATCCCTACCTCGCCACACAGTGTCATGGGGTGCTTTTAGATACATTAGTACTTTAACTGTGGACATTTTTCTGTGGAATGCGTCTTTAACATGTTGGGTTAAATCTACCTCATGGTCCATAGTATTTCTGTGCTTGCGAAAGCCGGCTTGTGCATCATCAAGGCACTTTAGGTAGTTGATTGCTAACAGTAGCCTATTGAGGACCATCCTTTCAGATACTTTACACAGGGAGCTCCTGAGAGTGATAGGTCGATAGATGTCAATACTGCATGGGTCCTTTCCTTTTTTTAGGGTTGGGATAGCCTCACCTTTCCTCCATTGGCTGGGAACTCCAGCATTCCAGGCTATATTTATAAGTTTGAGTACCACCTCCTTAGCTCTGTCACCAAGATTCACAATCATTTCTATACAGGCAAACTTTTTTCCCTGCATAAAGTTAGGGCCAGGTTCAGTTCAAACATATCAAAAACTTTTTTGCTAATATGTCCAGGCACTGGGTAAGGGGAGAATTTGCAACTCGGCTTTTCTCCTCATGACTACATTGATGTTACTAATTTTTGAGTAGGATTTACATAGTGCCTCAACGATGTCTTCATGGGTACAGAGTTCCTTGTTGTTTTTAACGTATTGATAGTTGTTGCTGCTTGCTCCGTCATTATTGAGGGTTGATACGAATCTATGTGCTTTTAAATCGTCCTTCCTCAAGTCCAACTTCTTCAGAAAGGTCTTGGATGCGTCTCTCTTGCATGACTTTATTGCGCCCTTGAGATTGGCTTGCCTTCTGCGATGTTCGATACAGTCTTGCAGTGTCTTTGTCTTTTCCGCTTTCCGCCTGGTTTTGTCTCTTTCTCCCTTCGGCTTGTTGAAATTTGTGTTTCAGAAAAGTTTATATCGCTTTACGTGCCCTCGAGGAATGCATGCCCCTGCGCATTTCAGTATAGCCTTAGTGACTGATCTTGCTGCTTTCTCCGGTCCGGTGAGTGTCAGCTCCGACAATGCTTCATTTGTCCTTTGCTTATATGCATCCCATTTGGCCTTTTTAAAATTCCATCTGGGTGCGTTTCTATGAGTATGCTCAATTTTTTCGAGTTTATACGTTACTTACAGGACACGATTACCGCATCCTTCTGCGTCGTCCAAGAGTCCGACTTTGGCCTTGTCAGTTATGTGAGGGGGGGGGTGACTAGATCAGGTCTTGCTAGGCTTTCTGAGTATGACAAGAAGGTTGGTGGCGTATTAATCACATCTAACAGGCAGTTGTCTAGGAATTCCTCCAGGTATTTTCATACATTTGTTGTCCTTTGGTATCCACATCTCGTAGACGGGCTGTTAAAATCCCCTACAATAAAGCTATTGGTTGTAGCCGGTTCTCTAGTAAATCATACGTTATCACTTATTTTAAGCCGAATGAGACGATATAACTATATTGCATTCCTGGCCCCTTTTGTGAAAAGTTTTTCTCCATTACAAAACAAAATTTAATTCATTAAAACTAATTAATGAAAAAACTGTATAAAAATCAAGCGTCTAAAATAATGTATTTGAAATTGAATAAAATGTATTTAATTAGGGAATGAAAATTTAATCAAGTTATATAAATAGGCTATATATGGGAAGAGTGTGAACTAATAGAAGGTATTGAAAAATGTAAGTAAAAAATGTAAATGGATATAAATAGAAATATAAAATTAATATATATAAATATAAATTAAATATAATAGAAAATAAATATACTTCTCAATGATTCCAAAGGTGTGATTGAATATAAGCTTTTTCTACAACGCGAGACTTAAGTCTAGTTCTTTGCTAATTTCAGTTACTTCGGACAAAATCCCTTCAAACGTTTCTGAAGCACTTACAGTAAACTTCTAATAACATAACTATGTGACGTGTTTAGCTTCACGTTCGTGCTAGCTTTCTGCATTTTATTGTATACCGGATCTAGTTATGCAAAATAGGTAGCAATTACTTGCCCACGTGAAACTAATTTCTTAATCTTACATGAATTTTGTAAGAGATTATAAAAAAAGTTATGTTCTTAAAGGAATTAAAATTTTCTAGTTGTGTTCCTACCTAGTCGATTTTTTAAAAAACTGATCTCATCAGAACAGCCAATAACTTTTATTGCATGATGTGACAATAAAACTCATGCAACTAAAACACCCATTAACTCTTCAATTCTTCCTCGGGATACAAGTGGCAAGCCTCAGGACGTGTAAGTGATAGGACTTGGTAAATATATGTGGTAAGCCTCAGGATGTATAAGGGATAGGACTTAGTAAATATATGTGGTAAGCCTCAGGATGTATAAGTGTTATAACTTGGTAAATATATGTGATAAGCCTAAGGATGTATAAGTGATAGGACTGGTTAAATATATGTGGTAAGCCTCAGGATGTATAAGTGTTAGGACTTGGTAAATATATGTGGTAAGCCTCAGGATGTATAAGTGTTATAACTTGGTAAATATAGGTGGTAAGCCCGAGCTGCATAAGTGATAGGACTTGATAAATATAGGTGGTAAGCCTCGAGCTGTGTAAGTGACAGGACTTGGTAAATAAATGTAGGTGGTAAGCCCAAGCTGCATCAGTGATAGAACTTGATAAATATAGGTGGTAAGCCTTGAACTGAATAAGAGATGTGAGTCGGCAACTATACATGGTAGGCATCAAGAAATATAACTGGTAAGCCTTGGTAAAAATAAACGATAAGACTTTCTTAAATGTAAGTGTTAAGCTCCGGGTTGTATAAGTGACAGAACTCTGCAAATATACATAGTTGGCATCGTAAAATATAAGTGGTATTCCTCGGTGAATATAAGTGTCAAGCCTCGGTAAATATTGGTACCGCCACTTAGATATGGCTACTTGGTGAGCCACGGAAAGTATAAGTGGTAGAAATAGGAAATATGTGTTATTTCTGGGGGTATATTCGAGCTCAGAATATTATTATATATGTAGTTCATAAACATGGCGAAATATAAATGGTAAACCTTGGGTACACTCGGGATAAAATATCCTTGTAATAACAGTGATAAAGTGTAGACTTAATACTTATTCTTTCAATGATGAGTAAAGTTTTTGGAAAATTTACCTCCGAATTTTAAGCACATATTGGAATTTGTTTAACAATTCTCCCCTTAAAAATCCTGTTTTCTTCATTCTCATTTAGAAATTATTCTATTGTGATTTAGAGAAACAACTTTCAATTTCATTTGTTCCATTAAAATGTAATTTTTCTGCCTGATCTTTTGAGCTCCTAAACATTTGCTCTTTTGTATAATAAAATATATAACTCGGGAGATATTTTTAGACATGAATAGTTAGACTACAATTTCTAGACGGATAATCCAATAAAAACAAACAGGTTTCACGGAAACATTAAACACGACGACGACCGCCAGTAAGACATGACGTGCAGCCACGTATTCATACCTTACAGCACGTATGAAGCATGTTTCTAAAATTGCTTTTACAGAGGACAAATCTTGGAGAAAATTATTTACTTCATAAAAACTTTTAAAACTTTAGATTTTTAAGCATATAAAAAAAGGGTTGCTTTATCGAAACATATATTGGTAGGTTTTGAGTTTTGTAGAAAATATCAGTTGTCTTGTTAGTCAAACATGATAAAATTTAATATAGGTCAAACTGAATTAATTTTGTTCAAAACACAGTAGTTTTTATGATTTATTTTTTTTACGAATTACAGCAAAATTAAGTTGAAACATTTAAGGGTTTAATTTAGACATGTACATAATATGTTCAACAATGTGTTTTTTACACGCTATTCTTATTTACTTTAACATAAAATTTTTTTAATAAAAAAAGTTTTTGTATGTGCAATAATTAAAAATTTTAAACTATTTTCTCATATATTTTTAATTTTAAAAATCTTTAATTCCCATAGTGTATAGTTTTCCCGTAACTTACATTTGAAATGTTGAAACAGGTGATACAAAATTCTGTTTCTACTATATCAGCTTGTAGTTTTGCATATTGTAATTGTTTAAAAAAATTAATTGTTTCTATCAAGTTGAAAGAAATAGAACTTACTCTTTACAACCTTGGCTCGGTTGATTTCCATGATTTGCTTTAAAAATGAAACGATAGAATAAATGATACTTAGTACAATTAAAGCGTAGGATATTGTTCTACCTTGGATGTTATCTTGAATATTTTTCATAGTTTACCACAATAACATCTCTGTTAATTTGAGAAAAAATTTTTGTTTGCTCAATAAAATTTTAATGAAATTTTCTTGTACGTGTGGCGTGTGGTGTAAATGTTTCGAGCATTTTACCGGGGAGAAACAACTTATAGTTGAAGTTCGTTGGCACGTATATCACGTCAGTTGAATGGCATGCCAAGTGAATCAATGCCCATGAATGCCTGCAACTAATAACACTTGTAGGAGTTAATACAATTATGTAAATACATAAACACTTGCCATGCAAATTTATTCCGACATTGCATGCGTAGTAATGTTATATTTATATTGATGTTTATTATTTTATCTAATTCAATTTATTTATGTTCAAAGAGTAACTACAATTTATTTGCTTGCTTATGATTTTCACTACAATATAAATTATGCTAGCACTTTCATTTAGGGTAATAAATAGTGAAGAGTTTAAAAAATATTCTATATCTAGTAAACAGTTGAACATAATCAGCATAAATAATTATGCATGCTGCACTTAATAACAGAATTTAATAAATTAACTCTCTTCAACCAGATGTACAACTATTCCCGGTTGGCGAGAGCTGTGACAACTTGATGAAACTGTCGTAAATACAGAACAAGAAATCGTCCAAATGTCTTTGTGCCTATTCATTCTCCAGGACTCAGTCTGGGAAACTGAGTAGCTAGACTGATCTCTTAGGCCCTGATTATAAGAGGTCACAACATTGCCATACTATGGGCCAAGTAAGGTTTCTCTCCTGCACGTTGTTAATGGTATAAAAGTAATTTATAACTAAAGTCTACTGTCATGGGATGTAAAATGACGGAAATAGAGCCAGTCGTAGTTATGTATTACATAAACGTTGTCCCCCACAACAATAACACCTTCGTCTACTCTTCTAACCATAAAAACGTCTTGCCTATGCAGAGACCTCTCCTTAGATCCAGCCCAAACCAAAAGCCCTGTTCACAAATTTCTTCCCGCAGCCAATGTCGCGTTACCTTGTATAATCTCGGAAGCCACCAAACCCCATCCTTTGACTGAATGAAATTCAACTGATTACTTGTCAGCAACAAACAATAGGAGCAATAAAACCTTTTAGCTAACAAGAAACAGCTGTTAGCGATTTCCTACTACTAACCTCGGCTTTCGGAAATCTCCGGGACAATTCATTCATCTTCGGAAATCTGATAGAAAAAGCTTCTAAATGTAACGTATTTCTACAGTTTACAATCCGAAATAATATTGAACAACCAACGAAAAAATTAAAGAGGACTTAACACGCAATCTACTTCCTAAAGTAATTTATCTATTATTTCTGGTTTACTGACAATAGTCTTAACTACGTAGATATTAGGGACCGAGCAGATTTTGAAAGTGAAAAGACTTTTAAGTAACCCTATTTGGAAAGTACACTCCTAAGTTCTTTTGGAAATGGAGTGAATACTTAAAACTGTATATATATATATATATATATATATATATATATATATATATATATATAGCACCTACCATCACGCTATTTCGGCTTCATCTAAACTGTACTTCTTTCTTGTTTCCCCTACAAAATATATATTTCCAAAAATTGTACATGTTCATTCTCCTCACGACTGCTATCAAACTACCATCTAAGTTAAATACTAAACCTTACTATGTACTTTAGATGTTTTCATAAAATGATCTTTAACAACCGGTTTTTCATCGAAGGATGTTGCTTGATAATTATTAATATAATGTAGCAAACAATAAGGTTATATATAGAAATGTATGTGACAGCTGTAAGTGAGTTTCCATTGTACTAACATATTTTCCATACTTTCCACTAACATATTACACACTTTAAAGGTTCTTTATAGTTACTTTTGGGTTACTTTCAATAATTCACTACTTTATTTATAATTATTTTTTTAATTTTTGGTAATTTATTATTTAGTTGTGTTTTTTCGTTTATTTTGATTTATTTAAAGATATTTATATTATTTATCTGTTTATTTAAGGATTATTTTTATAGTAATTTAAAATAACATTATTTAATACAAATATTAAAAACCCAGAAACAAAAAGTTACATATGATAAGACTATTCCTACATTAAATTACATAAGACTTCAAATCATATACATACTATACTATTATTATTTTAAAATTTTAACCTAAATCATTTTGAGTGGTTTCGAACTAAAATTGCGCGATCCGTACAGTGTGGGTGATACAAATCAGAAATAACCAAAGGGTTTCTCTCTTTATAAATGGGAGTCACTAAAGAAGTGAACACTTGTTATCGAAACGTGTTCGAGTTCGTTTGAGAATTGTATTATGAGTGTAAGTTTACTTCTAATCCTCTATCCAAAATATAATATAAGTTTACCTTAAGTTAAATAAACTTAATTTAAATTAAAGAGGTCAAAATTAATTTAAAAGGTAAAAGCATTCATTGGTAAAAGCAATTAACAGAGCCAAAAATGTACGCTTTCTTCTTAAATTTTAATTGCAAGATCTTTTCAGTCCTTCGGGTCAATGACCTTGACATTATCCATAAAGTTAATAACTGAAGTCAGTAGCCTATTGGACGCTAAGACCGGCTTCGGCAGGAGATAAATGAATTACGTAGCGCCGAGCTACCGGCTGCATATGCCTTATTGATAGTCGCTCATACTTCAATGTCCTTGTCTGTAATGATGTTTTCCATAACATAACCTAACTAATTACAATCAACCCGCCCGCCTACACGGTGAGGCTAGGTTAGCTTCTGGGTTTGGCCACCCATAATGCTCATCTATTGGTTTATAAGTACGTGGCTGACAGATTACAAGGTATGTGTTAGCTTGCGGGGAAATTACTAGGCTGATCGTGCAAGTGTTGGTTTTAAGGACCGGAGAGCGGCAAGTTCGGACTTTAAAATATTTCTGGTTTTGAAATTAGAAAAATACCATATTTAAATATTATAAATATAAAACAAATTTAAAACTAAAGCAAATGAAGTTACTATGGAATTGAAGTTTTGGTTTTTTATTTAATAAGATATTTAGGGACAGTACTTGTCAAAAACAATGTAGAAATATCATTATTTATATTTCAATTACGAAACTATTTTAATCAATTACATCACTGTATTACATTTAGCATTGTATAAATTTCTAGCGAACTATTTGTTTCACTAATAATTGAATACATTACGAAAATAATTATTTTAAAGAAATATAGAGTAAATATCTCTGTAGTGCATAACACGATCGTGGATAGTACTCATATTAAAAAGTAATGGTTACCAAAACACCTTCATCCAACACCTTACAGTGTTTCGGTGTGTTATGCGGGAAAGTGTAGAAGAAAGAAAGATGGTGAAAAAGAAGAACGGTGACAAAGAGTAGGCTACCTATCTTCCCACTTATCTCCTTGTCAAAGAATACAAAATAAATCTTTAAGTGGGCCCCCACGAATTCAACCTCAAACTCGCGACTACCACCCGGGAGACTATAGTTTGATTTAAAACAGAATAGGATTCTACCTACTCGAGAGGGAGTGGACAACACAGTCGTCTGGGCGAATAGGAACTTCACAACTTGCTGCTTGAATGAGCCTTGTTGCCAATTCGACGTTAAACTTCCGTTCGTCGCTCAGAGTCCTCCTAACTGTGGTGGAGTGATTTACTAGTGGTGTAGCTTGCTTCGTTCTGCAATTTCAATCGATGGCAGTGGCTGATTGACTGTCACAGAATTCGAACTAACAACATCGCATCCCTACCCTGTCACAGACCCATTCCTATTCTACTTTAAATCAAAGTACAGTGTCAGGCTCGAGACGAGCGATACCAGCGGGGCCTATACAAGAGTCTTTCGACCTTGCTGTAAGTCCTTCACTGGTGACTAGACCAGCCAGGTATTACAGTTTCAACCGCTTTTTCAGAACTAATTTGGACTAGTCGCACCATTCGAACGGCCAGGTTTCCGTACCTCAATGTCCCGTCTGATTAGTTCGGTCCAGGTAGTGAAATAGAATCTTTCGGTTGGCCTTACCTAAGGTCTGGCTCTTAGACTCGAGACTTGGCCCTATGTGAGCACTAATAATATATACCTATTTTACAATCTAGCCACAAATTATCCGGTTAAAACAAGTTATAAAAAAAACCCAAACTAGTTAACGTAGTTAGGTTAACTATAAAACCTAGTTAAGCAAGGCCGAACGCAATACGCGGATACGTGGGTCGCATAAGCTACTATAGTGATGAAGTTGATGCGCCCTCACCAATCGTACAGTCTACTGAACTTCTGAAAACTTAAAGTTTATTTTTCATTAACCAAAATTATCTTACTTTGATGATTTTTAGGTATATTTTTATATAATTATACAGTTACGTGGTGAAACATAGTGCCGTGATTGCTGAAGAAGTACTTGATAAACGAGAATGTTTCAAAGCAAGATAATATTAGAACGGCGGCTATTAATGTTATGGTTTGCATTTCTGTTCATGGTTTGCGACTCACTGAACCACGTTATTCCTGTTCAGAATGTACTTTGTATTAGCATTATAACCTATGTAAAATCGAAAAAACTAAAGTAGTGGGGAAACTGGTAACTATTATCCACATTATAATATAGAACCTTGGGTGTCGTTATAAATAGGAATTTTACCCTTACACAGAAAACAATTTTAATTAATAAATTACGATATAAAATTAAATATAAACTACGCCGATTATCACTAGCATTACTTCTGTTGTTAATAAATCGTTCAACACGGAAGACATTCCATTTTAGTTACTTTAGTTACCAGTAGAGTGTGTTGAAAGTACCCTACATAAAACAGAATGTTTAGTTATTTGGAGGCTAAGAATTTAGCTAAAATGTCTTCATTGGACTAGTCTAAGGTGCCTAAAGCTGAGGTAGCACCACACCAGGGAGAAAGGAGGGGGGGGAAAGCACACGATAACCATTATGTCTTCAAGAGACAAATAATATATTTATGATAAGGTACAAAATGTATTTTTCTTTTATAGAGCTTATTACTATATGTAGTTGTTCATAAGTTGTCAGTATCAAGGAATACAGTCCTCTAGAGTATGTATATATTATACTCTGCTCACTCTAAAGTTAATAGAGTCTGGGCAGCAGAATTATTAGATTATTTCAGGAACTTGAGTTCTTTAGTGCTTCAAAACAGAGATGGACCATGCTAAACAAAAGTGTACTTTAATACTATAAAATCGATGGTCAACACGTCACGAAGCCTGACGAGGTGTAAATGTAAATAGAGCAGTTTTTGGAGAGTTCAAGTGAAATAACTAATAACAGCGATGAACTACCTTCAACAAGGAACGATGTTAAGCGTTAAGGGGAAAGTTAAGTTTCCTTAAGTCATTATTGACGGCGATTTTATAGAATACCACATTAGAGTGATTTAATATGGTAAATATAAAACTACAGGGCAAAGCCACAGAGTTAGGGGATGTCTTCGAAGTAAGAAACTATTTCGATGACAGAAAGTACGGAGAGAGAGAGAGAAATGTAAGAAAGAGTACAAAGCAGGCCCCGAGACAAGAGGTACATACATTCCTGTACAGTTAGGGAATATGGTGTGCGTAGCGTATATGTTACATTTACGAGATCTAAGACTTTTTGTGTAAACTCTCAGAGCATCAGAAATTACCAAACATGAAGTATTCAGGTCTGTGTCTGGAGCCTGTTATTGTAGATAAGTGTTTACAATTGAAACTCTTTTGAGAGAGAACAAACTAGCATGAAGATACTTTACTTTACCAAATTTCTGCGTCGTTTTAATACAGTTGATATCCACCCAAACGTTGACCTTGCCTTAATTGCTCTGGCCACAAGCTGTACAAGAGAAAGAATGATCCTTTCCCACCCTTTGAAGAGTAAATATCTCTCTAACATCGACATTCAGTCACGACAGATTGACATCATTAGCTCTGCTCACCATTGAGCGAAGACTAACCCAAGAGATGTCTTACTAGACATAATCGCTTAAAAATAAGCAAGGGGAGGGCTTTGTAAATTGGCTTTCTTTATAATCTTGTCAATCTTTATAGTCTTTTTATATGAGTAGACTCTCTTTATTAAACTTGTTATATACGTAAGCTTATTATTAAACTAATTTTCAAAACTTTTAGTTTTTCCCAACTGTGGCGCCACAAATTCTTGACCAGGAACTGGTACTCAATTTAAGTCACTGCTTCTTTTCTTCTACCGACTGTTCTTGGATTCAAACCATTTTCATTTACTGTCTTAATTAGTCATCCATCATATCCTCTACGTTACAGTATTCTTCTACAGATGTTTTATGTTGTAGAAATGTTAACAAATGTGACTACGATTAACGAATGTGAGCTTGCCTTATAGAATTTGGCCACGGCGTGTATGCCTAGGAAAAATGGAATGACAAGTTTTTAAGAATGAAATTGTTTTTATGAAGACAACCAAAATATAACAATTTAAAAATACATCTTACCTACTACCAGCAAATTCTGTCACTGAACACTATTGTCTATCCTGTTATTTAGCTATTTATATTTTGTTATCCCAGCCGTTACTAAGGCGGCTATGTTTTGAAACTACACACCTTGAACCCGTCTCTTTCTCTCTCTCTCTCTCTCTCTCTCTCTCTCTCTCTCTCTCTCTCTCTCTCACACACACACACACACACTAACACATGTAAAGAAATATTTAAAACTCCGATACTGAACACTAATCATTGTCCAACTAGATTAATAACAAAAGGAACACTCAAAATAGTATAATTGTAAACATTGTAAATTTTATGTCTGTTAAAGCATCCTCTGAAAATTTTTTGTCAACTCCAGGAAAATATACATTTATTTTTACGTCAACACTGAACAATCATGTTTGGCGACCGTTAGACTTCCGTTGAAGTAGTTTACAAGTTTGATAAAATTTGATGTTTGTGGTTGACAGTAAAATATTTGTCACGGTTTTGTTTATACGGGTAATTGTTAATGAGCGCCTTAATTTGGCGTTTTAGTTTCTCCAGTAATTAGGAACCCACATCCGGTTTCCTCAAATTTGGGAGTTGAAACAACAGACAGCATGTGTTTGTTTCTAATTAGTAGCGCAAGTAATTTGAGCTTGCACTATAATTCCTAAAGTGACTGTTATTTTCTACACTTTATATTCCTAGAAAACTTGAGACAAATGTTAAGAGGTTTTGAGTTTAAAGGATCAGAGTGTGTGCCAGTTACTGGACACAATGTAAATATATTTTGTTTATATTTGGGGGGGGACCTCATTTTGCAGAATTTCGTAGCATCCGGAAGTTATTTCTCTAGTTTACGTCTGAAGTTGTAATTAATATCGATTATTTTAATCGGTTAATGTTGAGCTTCACTCGCATTAGAATTGTGAGCAGTTTCAAAATTCTCTGTAATCTAATTGTAACACATTACCAGCTATCATAGGATGACGTTAAACCAATTTAAAAACACAACGAACACAAAGAATAAAAGCATTTAAATAGTTAGAACAATGTTGTGTAGAATAATGTTTATGTTTAGTTACATTTCAGGACAATCACAGGGAACGAACGTTCTCGACCATATTAAAACTTTACGATTTTATTGATTTTTACATAAGTAGTTTCATAGCAAAAGTTGTCATTTATAGACATGTGTAAACTTAAATGTATTAAGCATTTAGGTTTTACAATAAAATATAACTTTTAGCAAAATTGTATAAACCTTTTTATTGAAGTTTGCAAAATCGATGCATTATTTTGTCTTCTGTTCTCCGAAAAATAAATGATTTTGGTTATCTATTTATTGTCTTTGCATTGTATACCTACATTATTACACATCAGTTATTGTTCCATGTACAGCCTTGATAGCCTATTGCTTAAAGCACATTTACATATTTCTTTTTTTTACACATTTTCTGCTTTTGTATAAACACAGGGTAGAAATAATAATCCTTAAACAATAGAAATTATCTTTTATTGTATATAAAATCAATACAAAACGAAAAAAGTTATTTACACATGTTTTTATGTATTGTTTGGACGGCGTCATTTTCAGTGGCTGGGATACAATCACAATATAATATTTACATAATACATATACAACATTTATTAGCCTAAGTGTTCGTTTTGTAGCAATTACATTTGGACTTTTAGTTATTTTATAGCAATGAAATAACTATTTTAGCCTTTGATTATTGTGGCAATTAAATTGTGCAAAAATCTTTTAAAACAAACACTTGGTGCCCTACATTTTCCGTTCTACATTGAAGGTATAACTTTCCGTTCTAAATGCATTAAGTACGTATCAATCACATGTGTTTTTGTATATTTTTATATAACAACATATTTTTTATAAGTATGTGAACAATATAATGTTCCTCATACAACATATAACACTCACAAGTCACCTTATTAATAAAAATATAATTTTAATTTTTTCCACAGCTTGCGTTCTGATTAACACTTATCTGTGACCATTTATAATACTTACAAAACATATTACTCAAGACTGATTAACATTATGTACCTTTGTAAAAATGCGTTTTGTGCAATAATTTTTAACTTATTGTTTATATTGTGAACAAACATTATATAAGAGGCAGGTCTTAACAAATACTGACGCCATGATTCACTGGGAAATAAATGTTACTTAATAGTAAATATAGTAAATCATTTAATATACTGAATCAAGAGCATAGTAGTACAATATATTACAAAGCAAATATTGGCAAAAACCCCAATATCACAAAAATAACTAATAATAATCTTAGGTAACTCGAATTATTAGTTATTTTTTATTATTATTGTGGTATTGGCATTTTTGCCCCTATTTTTATTGTAAATAAGTTAAAAGTGGAAAACTTGCTTGGATAAAATGAATGGAAATACTGGTATTATGACTACAGAAATATTAGATAGAAAAATGGAGGTTGACGAGTGAATATACAAAGAACGAAGGATTGTACAAGAACAGAAAATAAGCGGTGTAACGATATAATCTTACCCAAAAAACTGTATTTTTTTAAATAATTCAACAAACTAATATATTTTTTCGAAAGCCCTCCCAGTAAACTTTGATATATTTACTTCTTTTGATATTACTTTGGCCTGTAAATACTCGTATAACTTGATATTTCTATAATAAATCCGCTACAAACATAATAATTTCGACAAATACAAATTTCCGTAAGGCCTGCGTTAGTTATGCAGTTTAGAAGTTTTGTAAGACCTTTAAAATATTTTTATAACTTTACGTCTATTGTTTATTAACATTGTAATATACCATAAAAACAAAAATTATTTTAAAAATATTGTTCTACGTCTCAATATTGAGTGATAAAAATTTATTTATTTCTTCATCTTTCAAACAACACGTAAAATAGCATATTTCAAAACAATTTACAAAAAACACAGGTATAATATAAAATAAAACCACAAAACATTCAAGGTACAAAACATTAAATCAAAGTTATTACAATAAAATATTTTGTGTGTATCAGCTAACACGATTCATGGATTGTGTTAAAGAAGGCATTCTAATACAGTAACTTAGACATTGAATTTGTGGATTCTAGTTTGGAAGAGAAACGTAGAAAAATGTTTAAAACTAATAAAAGAAAGTTACAAACTTTACGGTAGTAGTCAACCAAATTTTAAGACCGTATTCTCCTTACGTCATAAAGGTTGGTTTTTTATTGCTTACTTGATTTTGTTCAGTAACTTTTCTACATTTATTTCAATGTTTTTGAAACCTGTATATATTAATAATCTTATTGCATATTTAACGTAATAATATAATACAAATAATTTAAATTCCAAAATAAACTCTATAATTGTATCACACTATCCCTTGTATAATATTACTAATGAAATAGTATTCCATTTGTTTTAAAGTAGAACTACTTCTTGTTTACAACGGTAAAAATAAAAATAGTTAACTCTAAATCCCACTACACATTAGTTTATTAAAACAAACTCACTAGTTCATAAAACAATCAGACTAGTTTCGCCGACGATGTCACCTTCCTCAGTAGCAGCCAAGCACTGAGGAAGGCGACATCGTTACCGAAACTAGCCTGATTGTTTTATGAACTAGTGTGTTTGTTTTAAAACTAATGTGTAGTGAGATTTAAAGTTTACCGTTTTAATTTTTACCGTCGTGAATTGTTCTCATTAGCCAAGAAACACTAATTAACTTAATACGTCTTGTTTATTCCCTCATTAGATTTAACTTCAGATCAGGAGAATATAACTGTCTCTAACCTCCTCACTTCATTGCCCTACAAGGCGAGACATTAAATTAAAGAACAAAAAATTATTTTTAACAGTTGAAAAATATTAAAAACTTATATTCTTTACGTAAACTAATTCTACGGTAAAAAACCGCCACATTCTTCGCTAAAGCGTAGTAGACCTATCCATCAACAGTATTAAAATTGTTACAGACTTTTTCTACGAGTAGCCTATATTTCACAATCGCATGACTTTATATTACAGACATATGTGATGGGGAAATATGATTTCGACTTGATACTATATTAACTAAACCGTTAATCCGGAAACTTTCTCCGCTAACAAACTATGCGGAAACCTTGTCGTGTGTTTTTGCTCCATATTCACTCGCTATTTGTTTAATTAATATCAGCTTATAATGATGCAAGGGAATTAAAAGCCATGCGAGGAACGCAGATAATGACATTCTCGGCCGATCCGCCATCTTGTTTTCAATTTCAGAGGAAAGTCAGGTGTTTGTGGATTATAATTAAGCCCGCATTCAAGCAGATGTAGTGCGTCATAATTTGAAATGTTATCAGATTAGTGCGTGTGTTTAAACGGATACAGTGTCGGATAGTGCCAATCGATTAGACTATCGATTAATTTCTATCAAATTAACAACTGCTTGTGATAGTTAAGCACCATTAATTAATGCTTATAAATCTTCAGTCATTCGAACAACATGATTTTTGTTCCTGATGTTTGCAAATCGATATCAGAACTAGGCCTATATAAATGCTTTATATAAATAAACCTATATTTTCAGTTCTACAAGTTACAATTCAGTTGATTATTATTTTTATTATTGCTATTTAGTGAAAGACAAAATTCAGATTAGCATCAATATTCAGATTAAACAGATGTATGCTTGTTAAACACCAAATACTGCTGTAAATTATAGGCATCGACGAGTGTTCTATTGCCTCTGATAACATCTCTTGCTAAGAGCACAACTTTCTACAGATTTCTTTCGATTTTTAAATTCCTTCTATTAGCTCACACTCTCCTGATAAATATCTTGTATAAATTTTCAATCGTTAATAAAATACGTTTTTATTCATCCAATCAAGTTCAAATACATTTTGTTTAAACCTATAGTTGATGAAAATTGATGTTAATAAAGTTGTTTCAAATATTTATTCATTAATTAAATTATAGAAAATAGGGGGTCTATCCATCTGTAGGGGGTCTATCCTAACTATGAATTTTCATGATCAAAGTCTATCATTTTGTCACTGCGGCAACTTTTCAATACCAAGAAATGAATTGCTCAAAGACATGTATGAATTTCTTTCCCCTATCTGGTTGTCGTCGAAACCTCCATTGTACAAACTTAAACTGTTGCCATGGTTACCACAAAATATCATAAATAGTGCTGTAATGTTAAAAATGAATAAAAAGAATAAAATCAACAAACAAACTGCAAATAAGCAAACAATCATAAAATTTTCCTTTCTTAACCTCAGTAGGAATTTACTTTTAAAGGAATTTTATATCACTTGTTTAACAGGACATGTCCTTTCTGGCTTGGTGTCTTTTCACTTTTTTTATTTGCTTGTCTTACAAAAGTACTCTTGTTTAATAAATCTGGCAACTTCTGAAAAAGGAATCACTCTAAGAGGCTCTTGCCAACACATTATTCCATTGAACAATTATTTTACTCAATGGTTCCGATTCATTGGTAAACGCAATATCTTCTGTCCTGGTGTGGGGACGTTTGAACGACCAGTTAGTTATTTAGGCACGCTTTGTTAGTAGGCCTACACAATATAATCATACAACTTACAAATATTGTTCTTCAAAACTTTTTAATATCTAAAAATATGTTCTTTCTATTACGATAAAATTGACGACACACTTAATATACATTTCAAATGCAGATCAATGTTGCATTTAAGTACCAATAGTTTTGTTTAAACGTCTTAAAAAGATTTGAATGAACGAATAGCTGTTGATTGGTTTAAAGGGCATCTCAAATTGATCATTGTCAATAAAATATCATGGCTCTACTTAATAAACGATGAAGGTGTATTTTATGCAATAAAATAATTACGATTTCGATTCATTGAAACAGATTTTTTTGCAAACTTGTATAATAGATTAAAGATAAAATTTTGTTTTTATTTCTCAATAAAGGTTTAACATCGAACGATTTTCTTCCTTTATACCACTGCACAATTTCATTGTTGTTATTGTAGACTACTATCTTGATGTAACTCGCAGAGCATTTAATAATGGTCATGAATTTTAAGGATGTGCATATTTATGAAATAATAACAATTTTAATCATGGAACTACACAGCTTAAACTGAACTTAAACATCATCCAAAGAAAAGTGAAACAGTTTTGTTTTAATAGAACCTTCATTTTGACTGATACACTTAGGGGTCTATTCAAGTAAGTTATATATCTATTATATCGGCTCTTCAGAAACAAATCACCAACGTCAGCCGACTACTTTTAATGACAAGGGATGTAGACGTATAAAGGGTTTTCAGATACCTTGAAAATAAAATACTTAGGCCCTACTTTGATAATTCTTAATTTACCACGTTACTTTGTTGATAAAATCAAAACTTAGAGCTAGAAATTCGGAACGTGATCAATTCTAAGTAATACATTCAGCAGTGCATAACAATGCGGAAAAGTATAGTAGAAAGAAAGATGGCGGAAAAGAAGAAAGGTGACAAAGCGTAGGCTTAATAGGAATTTGACGTTAGTTCCTAAACTGTTAACACCTGAATTACCAGAAGTGCATTAAATACAGGCCTATCTAACAAAGTGAATTCCCCTAATCAACGATTAAACGCAAGGGAGTTGTTTAATGTAGTTACCACAAATATACGTTGTTTATAGGAAAAGAATCCAAACCTGAAGCAACTCAAACTTGAGGACCACAATAGAATCTTCATTGTGTTTGGCCCTAAACACTTTTGTTTTAGGACAATATTATTACCAAAACCACATGAACTTCGAACCCTCAGGAAGGATAATTTACCTATACAGTGGATGCTTATACAGACCTTATTCTGAAATAAGTGCTAGACAGAAGGTTTGAATTAAGTGCGGTGTAAACATAATTAAGTAAAATTAATTTAACACTTTTCCATTGCCTTCTTTATTTTTAAAATGTTGAACTTATCGCATACTGAGAGCGTGAGTGTTTCAAAGAAGCAAAAATAAGCATATTACGAATTTCCTTTTCAGTAATAAAGAAACAAATTCAGAAACATTATTTTAGTTGTGTTATGTATGTGTTTGGATTAGGTTTGTTGTTTAATTTCATTTGTACAAGTAATTGTGTAGTTTCTACATCTTCTTCAAGTGAAGATGAAGATGATTAGCCTACAACTCATATCATGAAATAGTATTTTTTTTAAATTGATTATTTTTACAATAAAATATACTATTTGTATTATAGAACATATAATAATCATTGCTATTTCTTAAATTTAAAAAACTTTAAGTGATTTTTGCAACTCTTCCATAACCTATTTTGTGCTTTTATTGGTTTACCAATTATTTTCAATCGTGTCTACCTATTTCGATTGAAAGAAATCTATAAACAAAAAACTTCATTTCAAGAAACAAAACGTATAAAATGTTTAAATACATTTTATTCTTTCCAAAAACAGATGTCGTCGTTGCCCTCAAAATACTTGATGAACTCGTTTAACATTAATGGACTTTTTTTTAGTAAATAATTTGAAAATTATATTACGTGAAAATACAATTCACCACTAAAATAGTTATGCGAAAATTAAGAAGAAGATAAGGAATAATAAAAAACATGTTATACTCATTATTGTAATACCAGAAATAAGACGTCAACAATTTGATAATTTTCATCGAGGAATATTTAAAAAAAATTTCAGGACAACCTCACCAACGTTTCACTCAGATAGCGTTACGGTTTGAAATAAATAAATTTGTCGCCGTAGACGTAAGGTTTCAGCAGTGTTAATTCCCTAAATCGCCGCCGCTCAGCGCTGTTAGAAGAGCGCCAGCCAACCATGAAATTAAGAGTTGGCGTGTACAACACATGCCTATTGCCAAATATTACAGCTTGTAAACAGGTCATCTCCTTTGTTAGGGTAAATTAGATTAATAACAGGAAACTAACTTTGTTCCTCTAACTTATGTTTAGTTTGGGAATTTAATTAAAAAAAAGGTAATTATTCTTCTGGGCATTTCATAACAAGAGGGAATCAACAATTACAAGAACTGCCGCATACGGAGCAAAATGAGAGAGTTGGTGTTCATCGTAGAAACAAAGAAGGTACTTCACAGTCTCCTATGGAAGGGTTTTGATTCTACCTTCATACAAACTTGAACAGATTCTTTCATTAATCGTATTTTATACAAATACATGCTAACTAATAATATTTATTTCCTGTATTGTCTTAAGAAGTATCTAGTAAATTAAAAAAACTAAAGTGATGGGAAAGAACAGCTTTTTGTCATGAACTTGTATTCATATTATAATGGTCTTATAATTAAAAAATTTGCTTTTTTAACTCCAAAGTAATTTTCGAAGGTAAAACTCTATCAAGTTTCATAAACAATTAAATTTAGAGCAAGTTTACAGTAGATCCTATAAAATTTTTCATTTTTTAAATTTATAACAAAATAACGAACTTTTAAAACTTACAAGAAACTTTAGATTATTTTAAAAAGAGAATAGTTACAAGAAAACAATTTGTTAGCAAATATACTGTTTTTTTACAACAGACTCACTTAATAAAAAGAGGTTTAAATTAAATCAATAAATATATAAAAAACCCACAGAATTAAAAAAAAAAACAAATTTTTTTTGTGAACAAATTAAAGGACAGAGAAATTCACTTCGTGACAAATGAATCTAAAAATAATATTTTTCAAAAAATTTACATTTTAAATACTAGTATCTTATTATTTCAAACATAATTTGTTGATAAAAAAATCTGTTTAGTGCTATTTATGTAATTTTGTAGTAGGCCTACTGTAAGATAAAATTGTTTATCCTCAATTCCTTTAAACAACTGAAGCTACTGAAAAACAATTATTTAAAAAGAAGTAATTTTTAAAACATGAATAGTTTATTTTATCATAAGTCTTCCGTATTTTGTTGACAAAAGTGAAATAACTTTGGATGTTACCAGAAAATATAACCAAAGTGAACACTAGACTAGCATGCCTAAACCTTATCCATTTTAGAAACAGAAAACCTTAAGGAGAAAAATAAAGCTTTTTTAAAACTTAGACGTTTACACTTTTTCATGGTTTTATATTTTGCATTATTATCAGTACTAGTTCATCTCTAAGAGAATCGGGGTTTTTGTTTTGTAGATTTTCAGGTTTAGGTTATGTTTTTAAGTGGTCACACAATAACATATTTCATAGCACCGGATCATCTTTTCATGTCAGTAGGGCCAGTGTTATAATATAAAATGTTAAAAATATTAAATGAAATAGCCTCTTAAAAATATTTTAAAGATTTTTTGTCCTGCCAGAAATTTTAAATGTTGGCGAGAAAAAAGGTTCGTGAAATTCTGTTATTGAAAGCATGGGTCTAAATAAGCGAGGGTGCATAGATGGAGCTCTAGGCTATGCCAAGAGAAGAGTTAATATATTCGCCTATATGCGATAACGTGAAACACAATTCCAAATATTAGTTTCTCTCAATAGCAAACATTTACAATTCTATCATTAACAACACAAATTTCTTTAAAAAAATTATGTGAATTTTCTATTTGCAGTGCTACGTATTTATAAAATTCTATTTTATTCTAACATTGCACGGGTTTACAAGTTTGTACATTTACTTCACAACCTGTGTACATACTCAAACATTCATTTTTAATCATTACAACTATTATAAATTACTAATTCAAGTTTCATATTATAGTTGTTGCCCAGAATATTACAATAGTAGACTACACAAGGAACAACTGGACGAAATAATTATGCACTTTATATAAATCTAAAAACAAATATAAATTATTTAAAAATTAACTTTTAATAAATTTATTAGTACAGCTTTTGCTTTTGTATTACTTTACGGCTAACCTATGTAGAATAGGAGATCAGAATAGGCTCATTCTTGCTTGTCTATCTCTATTAAATGTTAATTATTTTTTAACAATTCTATTTACAAACGTTATAAGTTCTTGTAAACTATAGTTTTCATTGATTTTAAAACATTAACTAACTAAATCACCATTTTTACGGAGCATTTCAAGTCGTAGCTCGTGTTCTCTTGCTTTCAGTCGAAGATCAGCGATGCTAGAACTCCGTCTGTCGATGTCCGGTGGAGATCCCGGGGCAGAGCCCGTGCCCGAAGCCCCTGGGGAAGGAGGAAGTGTGTCTTCCGTCTCCGGAGGACTAGCCGTCGCGGGAGGCGTCAGTTTTGGCCTTTGGGCTGCCGATATGTTCGCTAGAAGGCTTTGGAATGACGTGGCAGGCGCGTAGGCGGCCAGGTGTCCTAGCAACGGCGGCGGTCTCGAGAAGTGGTGCGGCGGCCCTAAGAATACTGGTCCTGGAGGTAGTGTCGGGTAGCGGAAGGTTTCAAAAGGTTTTCGAAGACCAAATCCTAGATGGGTGAATGGATTCGGTAGCGACGGAGCGATGGCAGGCGCCGGTCCAGCGGAACTCAGGTAGGGGTTGTACGGATGGCCTTGAGGCCCCACCTTCTCTTGTTTACGCCACTTGGCTCGACGGTTCTGGAACCACACCTGCAGACACAATATACGGGTTAATAGGCCATCAACTAAATGCAACACTTGTAACTTGAATGTAATTAGGTTTTAAATTAGTTATAAGTCAAGATATGCAGGTTTATGTCCTCTGCTTTAAAACCCTTTAAATTTAGATGTTATGTTATTGTTCTATTTAATATTATATAGAAATATAGAGGAAACATTTAAAGGTAACATTGTAATATATCAGTTATATACAATTGAAATGAGTGCTGATATAATTACAATTTCGATTCATTAATCACCTCTGTGATTGGTTCAAAATCTGTGAATAGGTTTTTTAATATATTATTTCCTAAAATAAATTACTAAATTTCAAATTGGTACATTTTCGATCTTAAAAAAAATACCAATAAAAATTATGTGAACGCTACATAGCTCACAAGTTTTAAATTTCTCATAAAGGAGGGCCTAAGTAAAATGTATTATTTATTACATTACTCTAACATTAACGTTGATTATTAACATAATTAAATAATAACTAACATCTTGAATCAATAATTGATTCTCTTATACGCGTTTCAATGACAGTCATCATCATCAGTGAGTATAACTACAAAAATCTAAAATACATATCACAAGGACTTGTGAAGTTGAAGGTACGAGTATAAGCGTTTGAAATCATGAAACATTAGGGTGAGCGTACTAGGTCTAGTGACATCAGGATCTCATAAAACTCATCTATTTGTCTGCATTAGCATATTTAGCTCAACTGCTCTCGGCCTTTGTGGTTAGAATTCCGGTTTTTAAACTTAATGAAGTCTTTCCTCCTTTAAAAGAGTAAATATTTAATAATTTTTAAAATATTTTCAATAATTATTATATTTACAACCTTTATGGCCACAAATTTTGAAACTGGTTTTCATTTTAGATGTATTCAAATCAAAATCTAAACATTTTGAGACGAGGTGAAAATTCCAGTTTAACATTAGGCGTCAATTACATTCCATTGTTGTCATTAAGTCTCAATTACATGCCATTGTTGTTATTGAGTAATTTCTTACACAATATGTTTATGAAAACACCTTAATAATTAGGACCAACAAATTACAGATATTTGCAAACAATGATTAAAAGATTGTTAAAGAAATTTGGCATCTCTGCTAATCCGTATACATTAACAGTTCTTTTTTTTACATCATATTTTTAATTGCTTTTTAACCATGTGAAAACCGTGAACTCCTGAAAATCTAATTAATATTTTACATAGTTAAAAACAAGACAAACAAAAAAAAACCCTAAAAATAAATGCAGATAAACCGAAGCAGCTGCAGCTGTTGCAGCCCACATTCACCTGGCTCCAAGTATTTTTGTTTTTATAATCTTTTCGATTAAATTGTGGTTTAAATTGAATTGAGAATGAAAGGTAGGTAATTAAGGAGAAAAGTCTTAAACCTAAAAAAATATATATTTTTATGTATTGGTAAAACAAGAAGGGAACACAAAAAGCCCTTTAAAACTGAAAGACTTGCACTTTCCGTTTTAATTAAATGCAATGTATTTTCGTGTTGGGAGCATTTTTTCCGTTGGTTGGTGGGCTCCTTCGCAGAAGGGTTCTAAGCCAGGAGCTATGGTTCTTCCCACCTACTTTTACAAGAAGAGATTCATGAGTGATTTACAACATCCAAATCTCTATTATTTTCACCTTAAGCATTATGTGTATTTTATATATTAAGAAAAGAATGTTTCAAAGACATTTTTTTCTATTACCAACAAACCCTAAGGGGCTATTTTTTGTATACAATTTTATGCTCATTATAGGCCTACAATTAAATATACATAAATTATAAATTGAGCTAAAATAAATCTGCCCATTTTGTATCAACTGAATTTTGTCGAGTAATTTGTAAAGTACTTACAGCTTTAAAATAAATCTTTTAAACAAAATCGACTAAATCATTTTGATTTTATCTTTTGGTACCAGAGAATTGAGGAATTAATTCCTTTAATTAAACACACACGAGTTTCGTTAGGACTAGACACGGACATTTCTATCACTTGAAAACTATTTCTATTTAGATAGTTACTATTATTATGTCCTTAGTTTGAATCCTAATGAAGAAATGTTCTGGTTACAAACGAACGGGTCTAGTGGTTAGTTTGCTTCTTTTGTCATCAGCACGTTTACCTAGCCTTTTTTTCACAAATTTGTAAACACTATTTCGTACTAAAACCTTTACATACTCTTTTATACTTTATTCTAATTTAACATTAACTACTTCCAGTCTCCATATCACACCTCGCGTGAGTAGCTTAAGAGATTAGATGAGGCTGCTACAGTATTCTCTTACTAGCGATGAAGTCGCAATATCAATAGTTTTTGCACTGTTAAACAAACAGTTATTAAATTATCCTAAAGTTACTTGCTAGGTTTTAACATTCTATGCTGAGTTATTCTAATACATTTAATTATATCTACATGCTTTATTTTTTATAACTTGGTCCAGAAAAAGAAATGCTCATTCAAAAGCAATTCTGTTTATAATGCCAACAGGAGTTTCCTAACTTGAGTTAGCAGTGGAGGTGTGTAGACGGGAGCGATTCGTGAAACGTATCGTGCGCTGGTGGAGGCAGATAAGATATTGCATGCATATACAGAAAAGTAAAGGGGAATTGCAAATTAAATTCTGCAAAACGAGGGAATTAAACATGTTTTATTTATGACAGGAATAATTACACACACCTTAGTAGTTTACTTTGAAATGAATTATTTAACTAAATGCTTTGTTTATGTAAAATGTCTTATTTGCGAAACTGTGCAAGGTTGTATTTGTTATTAAAGAAATTAATTTGTTGAACTAAAGGCGTTTTGTCTAAGGATTGGTCAGATAGCTCGTATCACGTGTCTATGCCTTGACTCACGTCAGACACTTTTTTTACAGTTATACTACAGAATTTTCAACTCCTAAGCTTTTAATGGAGCAATTGGTAAATTGAATTCATTTACAGAGCCTCAAATAGTCGGTAGTACAAAAATAAACCACAGATCGTGATGTACTTTAGTTTGGATCTGTGTTAACTCATATTTAATGAATTTGGCTTATTTAGCCACTTGTTACAGTTAAATACCCCATATATCTAGCTAGTGGGAATATACAGATTTAGGTAGAGCTGTTATTAGTGTTTGGCTATGATAAAACATTTTTGTTTTATCTATCCCACTTTCTCCTTTTTCAATCAACACTTTTTAATTTTGAAACCACGCCTAAAACATTCAAATTGTAAGCTTGTGTTCTAGAGTTTGAAGTTGAATTTTAAATTTTTGTTCTTATATTTCTTTAACTGTTTTTTAAAGTGAAAACGTTTATAGCGAAGCCTGCAAAACGTATTGGATGGACATAAACATACAATTTTACGTCATTATAACTTCCGTCAGATTAAATAGCCCCAGTATAGATTCCATCAGGTTATGCTACGAGTCACCGATAAGCGAATTAAATGATAACATATGATTTCGTATATCAGCTGGTTTTATGTTAAACGCTACGTTATGTTAGGCTAGAGTCACATTATTTATTTTATGTTACATTATTTATTGAACATTGTTAAGGAAAAAGGTTATTATTAAATAAATTTGATCAGTTTATAAATATATTACTTTATTTAAACTTTGATAAATCTCTCTACAAGTAATTCAATATAACGATAGTAATAAGTTGTGTATTTTATTCCAATTTTTAAAATTAAAATATTCTTAGGCGCGTCTGATAATAAATGTTTAGACTTTCTCATTTCGCAAAATTAAAGGTTTTTTCCAAATCAAAATTTATGTAGACGTTAAATTATTTTCACTTCTGTCGGCCCTATTTTTATTTTTAATTGACACTTTCAAATAATTATTTTCATGTAAAACAAGTTAGTTTAGTAAATTGTTGACCAAACAGAAAATTTTACAGAACCAAGAGAAGCAATTTGTTTTTAATTGAACCAAAAACGACTCCAGTGGAAACTGTTTTTAAAACAATATCACAATCAATGTCCGCTGGAAATGTTATGTTTAGATTTTCCATTACTTTTAATTAATAACATTACAATGAAAACCTATGGACAGTAGCGCTTACCTACTTCGGAAAGGTGTTTGATTTTTAGTTTTTTGAATGGTTTTTAATGTTTTAAAATTAACCTGAGCTAATAACTGAACGCTAGCAAGGGAGAACGTTATGAAATTTATTAGTTTTATAAACAATACAACTTATTTCTTGTAGAAGAAGAAATCGTTGAACCTCATTAAATCTGCTACATTTTATCCTTTAATACTGAACGATTGTACAATTAGTTTGATGGAAAACATTAATCCAAAGTGGCTGTTTTTTTTCTAACGCTGAAACTTAAACTCGTCGAAATTAGAATTTTCTCGTAAATGGTCATAATAAATTTATAGGAGAACTGTGATAAATATATTATTATTATAATAATTATATAGTTATAATTATTATTATATTGAACAATAGTAGGCTATTGTAATAGATATTAATCACTTTTACATTAGTTTATGACTATGTGAACTTTAATTTTGTAAATTGCTCCGTGGCGATCTTCATCAGTGTGTTATATAAATATATAACCGTCGTCATTTATAGAATTAAGTTTAGCTTATCACTCAAGGTAATTATTTAATAAAACACTAAAGCATAAAGAAATCATTTACAATCATAGACTCTTCAATGCCGAGTAACCGTCTCCACCACCATCATCATCATCGTTAGTGATTTGTATACTCTACTTTGCAACCAGTGAAATATGCGTTATTTTTGCTTTATATAATTTTGTTATACCTAACACTAAGTGATGTAATCACTTCTGTCGTATCCGTATTTATAATTAATGTTTTATTAAGTGTTATTACTAAAAGTACGTCATTCTTATATTTCAAATTAAAGGAATTACTATAGAACCATAGAGTACAACGGTTTCCGGTCTTGTACAAGGTTGACGTTTTCCACACATTCTTTTCCCCAACCGGAAATCACGACCGCATTGGTAAATCTTGAATCATATTCTTATAATTTCAGATTGTCATTGCGAAAATGCCAAATTACAGCCTTAAAGCGTCCCTACATCCGGACCCCTATCCAACCTTAGTCTTATTAGAGTCAATTACTGTAAACGCCGGTCTCTGCGGGTGTTCCTCTGACAAAATGGCCGACTTCCTGTTACTCTCTGTCATTTGGTAAAAGGTTATGAGCCGGTTAATTTGTTTGTATTGTTAGCACTACTAGGTGTTTGTCTCAAGTGCGACAGAGGTTTGTGATTAGCGGCACCGGGCATCGACAATTTCTCCTAAACCAGTTTTCAATTGCTTCCCTAAGCAATAAACTTTTAATTTACCTGCCCTAATCTAAACTAGCTTGTTCCGTACAGCATTCTGAAATTTAGGTATAAGTTTAACTTGATATACATTAATCCTTCACATTGTCCATCGGCCAGCGCACTCTATTTATTTGGTTGTAAACTCCATATTTGTAGGACACAAGTGCACTGAAATTGTTCTATAAAAATGTATTTAAAATGTTTAAACTTTACTTGAAAGGAAAATTTTTGGAAACATATTGGTTCCAATTTCTAAGAAGTTGATGTGATAAACTACATGATAGAGAATTAAAGGTGACAAACTAAGAATCAACGAAACTTTTCTATTACGTTTGTCAAAGTAAAACCTAAACCATTTCATTAAATTTCAAGGTATACAATTTGTTATTTGCGGTTCTCATCTTTTACCATCCCCAGACTATGAGGGTAGTTAATATATAACTTCCCTTGTATAAGTAGGAAATTGAAGAGCTACAAAAAATGGGGTATGGACTAAATTTGTAGGTTATTGGTGAAGGACACTTACAGTGGAGTAAGGGAAAATGATTGTACACTGTGAAGACTCCCAGCGACAATATATCTAAAAATGATTATTAGGAAAGAAGGAGATGTGGACAAAGCAATAGATAAAAGAAGCTTTAAAGAATATAAACGCATTTACATTGTGATAGTAAATACAAGTTATATTTTAAAAAATTTAGTTATTCCTACTGAGGTCAAGGAAGAAAAATTGTATCATTGTTTGTCAATTATACAGTTTGTTTGTTTATTTTATTCGTTTCATTAAATTTTAACCCTACAGCACTATTTATGATATTTTGTGGAAACCGTGGCAACAGTTTAAGGTTGTACAATGGCGGTTTCGACGACAATCAGATGAGAATAAAAGAAAAATTCATATACGTCTCTGCCATATTCATTTCTTGGTATTGGAAAGTTGGCGCATTGTCAAAGAGCACTAGACTTTAAATATGAAGAATCACAATTCGAATCGGGACCACCAAATTTTTATAATTTAATTATTGAATAAATATTTGAAACAACTTTATTAACATGTATTGTTATCCACTATAGGTTTTAAAAAATTTATTTGAACTTGATTGGATGAATAAAACGTGTTTTATTGATGATTGAAAATTTGTACTAGATATATATCAGAAGAGTGTGAGCTAATAAAAGAAATTTAATAATAATAAACAGTTATAGCTTTGAAGTCTGACAATTAATAGAAACGAGTTAAAAAGAAACTAGTACCTAGAGAAATGGACGTTAGCTGAAATATTCACACTGAAAAGAATCGATAATGAAAGATGAGTTCAGATATGAAAGTGTGGCAAATGACGAAAAGCTGTAGGAATGCCTAAGCGATCTTTACAGAAGAGGTCCTAAGTAAGACGAGGACTATGTCTCAGGAGGAGGGAAGAGTTTAATCATAGAATCTTGAAGAAAATCTCTGCACAGATTGAAAAAATAGCGAAAAGCGTAAAACTGTATAGGATTAATATAGCGAAACGTAATTGTAAATTAATGTATTTTTAGCGAATAATAAAAAATGGATCTTCAACGTCATGTTTTTTTGTTCTAGAACTTTTAAACTAAAAGCTGTATTTCTGCCAATTTTATCATCAATTAGGTTTAAACGTTTAATTTGGATTATTGTAGTCCTTTTCGTGAACAGCGTTTTTATTTGCAATATGCATATATTAAAATTTTATAGCTATACTTATAAACGCCTATCTTAGTGTATATATTTATAAACAACATCAAGAGCACAGTGGTACAATTATTACCATGAAAATATTAGAAATAAACCCAATACCACAAAAATAATAAAAAATAACAAATAATACAAGTTACTTAAGATTAAACCCTAATGTACATTTCGAAGACCAAGTTATCATCAGAGGGTCTTATAACAAAATACAATCTAGCAGAGTTACAAACTAGAGTAACATACGTTTTAAGATACAAATCTTGAATAACTTGTATTATTTGTTATTGCTGTGGTATTAGGGTTATTTCCAATATTTTTTCGTTGTATACATTTATAGTTGAGTTTGTTATATTATTAGTTATTATAAATAGACTATTATCTGAACACATATTAGGTCTGGATCCTTTGCTATGTTGTGAAATGTAGCTGTAAAATCAATATTATCCAATAACGTTTCCTGCTTAACAATTTCATCAAGAAAATATATAAAAATAAGAAACAAGCAATAAAAAGACACTATTTTGTAAAGCAGAAATAAAATTAAAGAGAACACCTGTTCATATTACCAGCCTCGAATAAGATAATCAGTACGATATATTTCCACTTATATGCCACCGGTTGTAAAACAGTTGGACATCGTCGAGACACAACCATAAAGTCAAGAATATTGATTACTGTATAGCTAAGGGTGGTGTAAATCACGCCTCCTCAATAACGGGAAAGCCACCATGGCATTTCTTGTTTCGCTACTTCGACTTAGACGCCGTCATTGCCAAGGTTTCCCTTACTAGTTACCTTACCATAAGAAATAGAACGGAGTTCAATTAGTAAACACATTTTTAAACTGTTTTAATAATTCAGTTCTGGAAGTAGGCCTAAAAAAGGTTAGACTGCCAAAATATTGATTTTAGCTAAAGTAATTTAATGTTTAGTGAATCGAAGGGAATTCCAATATTTGTAATAAGTCTGTATTATAGTGTCAAAAACACTTAAAAAGAAAAGTCTTTAAATTCTAAGAATAGTTTCATCCCATATAGCCTATTTTGAGAGTTAAACGAGATTCCCGTCCTACACAAAATTACTTACATCCTATTTTTAATGCAATTTTCTCATATCCTTGAAAATATGTTATTATCATTTTATCAATTAGAATATGATTGCAAAACCTTAATAAAATCTACATTCCAGGCTTCTGGTTCGAGTATGCTATAAATACTGTTTTTGATAATAACACTGCTTTTTATATTCTAGTCACCACTTGGCTTACATATTATACTTAAATGATGCGCACTTACTAGCAAGACTATTAACTGATACGGTGAGGATTTTTAAAACAGAAGGACGACCATACTTATGAAACCCGATTACCCAAGAGGAAAGCAAGATTCTTCTTAATAAGTGTGTGTGTGTGTGTGTGTTTGTGTGTGTGTGTGTGTGTGTGTGTGTGTGTGTGTGTGTGTATGTGTGTGTGTGTGTGTGTGTGTGTGTGTGTGTGTGTGTGTGTGTGTGTGTGTGTGTGTGTGTGTGTGTGTGTGTGTTGTGTGTGTGTGTGTGGGTGTGAGTGTGAATGTGTGTGTGTGTGTGTGTGTGTGTGTGTGTGTGTGTGTGTGTGAATGTGTGTGTGTGTGTGTATGTGTGTGTGTGAGTGTGAATGTGTGTGTGTGTGTGTGTGTGTGTGTATGTTTGTGTGTGTGTGTGGGGGGGGGTGTTTGTGTGTGTGTGTGTGTGTGTGTGTGTGTGTGTGGGTGTGTATGTGTGTGTGTGGGGGGGGTTGTGTGTGTTATTGTGTATGTGTGTGGGGGTGTTTGTGTGTGTATTTGTGTGTGTGTGTGTGTGTGTGTGTGTGTGTGTGTGTGTGTGTGTGTGTGTGTGTGTGTGTGTGTGTGTGTGTGTGTGTGTGTGTGTGTGTGTGTGTGGGAGTGTGTGTGTGTGTGTGTATTTGTGTGTTTGTAATAAAATTAAATAAAATATATATTAAAAATTCATTACAATTAATATCTTAGTAAAATTTGAAAATAAACCGTTAGTTTGGATAAATAATGGAATGATTTTTTATAATATAAGGATCTGCTAAAGTTTTAAAAATTGCAAAAACAATATGTTTTGAGAGGTTTGATAGTTGTAGAGGCTTGGTAAGAGGAAAAGGCTAGGTATTCCGGTTTGAAAAGGTAAGGAGATAAAAGTAAAAGGTCAGGTAGCTTACAATAAGAAGTAAGATTATATGTACTGAGATGTTAGCTAATATCTGGTAAGAGGTCAGCTATTGCATAATAAGGGTTTCGATAGTATGTACTAAAGAGACTTGTAATTGAATTAAGAAACTCAACAAAAGCGGCAATTACAGCCAGGTTGGGTCGGAGATTGGACGCTCTCGGTAATTGTGTTTTGTTGGAATTGCTTCGTGCATGTGGCTCGTAATTAGTCGAAGCCAGTTAGGGAGGTAATCGAATTTATAAAAGCCTGTAGCAGTGCGTGTACTTTGTAATTTGACGATGACATTTCCAACTTTGACTTCCAAGAAATAATTTGTTTTAAATGTTGGCGTTCATGAAATTAAACGAAGCGGGGCCTAGGGTAGAAAGACAAAGACAATAATTATTGTTGGATGTTTGGAGCATGCGTGATGATTTTTGTTCCCACGCGCAATTACAACGCTCAAAAAATGTTCAACACAAACGAAAATAGTTTCAGAGTTTTGCTGGAAGTAGTGCTTTTTTGTCGCGAAGGCAAGTAGGCCTATTTGTTACAAAGTTGGTTCTAAGAAAATCGGACGGTCATTTACAATCACTGTGGTTCTCCCCTCAACTCGAGCTATTTGTAGCTGATGTTAGTAATTAAGTATTAACGAACACCAATTCCCGTCCAATACGTTATTTTCTTATCCAAATAATAAACCATTTTAATCTCATCACTAGGTAGAAATACACAACCTCTGAACTACAACTAGAGCTTAGAATTTATTTAGTTGTTGGTGATGACGACGATGACTTTGCAGTTGAAAAGATTATGAGAAAATAATTTATTGAATGTGAAGTGTTCGTTATTTATTTACATATTTACTCTCAGTTAAGCTCATATTTTGGTATAATGAAGCTATTGTTGTTTTGTTTTCCACTCTGCAGCGCTCTGACCATATCATGTGTTACTACATTCTGAAAAATGTGAACTGCATTCATCACCCATGATCAGGCGCCGACTCGGTGGTATAGTAGCCTAAGTGGGTGAGAGGAATGCGGCGGTATTGTATTTATACTGTCGCACTAATTTGTACTTGGCAGGTTTATACTACTAATTGCAGAACGCTTTCTGTAGTCTGTCTCCTCATTTTTTGCTAATTGTGTTAGGCATGCTTAGGTTCGCTTTGTATTTACAAAATATTGTCTTTATACCTATGAGTTGAGTTTATAAAATTATTATAAAGAATCAGGAAGAGATAAAAGCTTGCACGTTTGCGTTCTAGTGGAACCTAATTTTGAACTAGGAGGCTGTTATTTAGAAATAATCTAAAAACTTTATTTACTAGTAATTCGTTATGCGATGGTGTTTTTCAGCTTCATATTGACCGAGGTTGC
Source organism: Prosapia bicincta (assembly GCA_036971475.1). Lineage (NCBI taxonomy): Eukaryota > Metazoa > Arthropoda > Insecta > Hemiptera > Cercopidae > Prosapia > Prosapia bicincta. The sequence continues at coordinate 44,655,568 of JBAIZL010000001.1, read as the reverse complement.
AAAAATAAGCATTTAATTATGAACCTGAAACACATTAGACTAGTTTAACGGTTATAGAAACGGTTTTGATTCTTTAAGGTGCGTCTGAGATTTTTTTTGGGATGTTGAAAAGCATTCAGTTTGTGTGATAAGAACAAGATTTACGCAAATAAACTAATTATTCTGAAAAGTTCAGAAAGTCCGTTTATAATAAATTCATGTCTGTTTATAATGAATTCTGTTAACGCTAGTAGCGGTTATTGTTTTCACTTAGATGGTATTTAAAGGCTATGTTTAAATAATTGTCAAATGGAATTTTTTATTCATCCAGAAGTATCTTACATTTGTTAAATTTAGTTACGTTTGATATAATTACGCGTGATTCCATATAGCAGCTGTTTTTATTCAGTTATATCAGGTAACAAAAATATTGATTTATAATTCAGTAGCCTAAGCCGTAATAGAATTCAATGTAAACCTAATAATAATAAATTATATATTTTTATTAAAATGTTTTAGATGAATAAATATTTAGGCGCTTGTGACTATTTATATGAAATATGTACGATTTTCATCTACCACACATTTGGTTTTAGTTTCTTAATTTGACCAGGCTACTTCTTGTTTTGAACGTTTTTTTTAGCAAATATCATTCATGTAACTTCTTATTTCAGAAGTTGATTTATTACATAATAAATGTCAAAAATAGGCTTGTTAATCACTCGTAGGTTGTTTTTCTTTGGAAAGACAACAAAGTAAATGAATCATTGGTTAAACCAAATTTACTAACAATTTATAAAATGCATAATATTTAATATAATAAATAAAATTTTATTTAAATAAAAATTTTCGAAAATGTAATGTTTATTATAATAATATTATAAACCAAATAAGGAATATCGCGTTTGAAACCTTAATGTAAGGTGCTTTAAAAATTAGGCCTTAAATAAATTTATGCATTAGGAATAATGTTGACTAGAACTAATAGCTAATATATTCAGACCTAGGATACACCTTGGTGAAAAAGCACACTCAGTGGGTCGTAATAGACACAAATAGATTAACTATTGGGAAAATGAAATATTCTGGACTTAAATACCATTTTGTTATGGACTTTATGACGAAGTTTTAAATCTAACTAGTAACCTCATTTTCGAACTCTAACTTTAAAACTCGTAAAATGGATATATATATATATATATATATATATATATATATATATATATATATATATCGCAATATGTATTCTTCTGTATTATTAAAGAACTTAGTCAAAATACAAATACAAGAATTATAATTGAATTTACAATTCAAAGCTTTTCGTTGGCTAACAGTACCAACATCATCATAATTGTAAATTCAATTATAATTCTTGTATTTGTATTTTGACTAAGCTCTTTATATATATATTCTTATCTCATATACATTCTTTATATATATTCTTCTATATATATATAATAACTTGATGTTACAAATTGTATTTTAAAAGTACACTCAAGTAAAACTATTGTACAAGACACGAAACACGGGCTCGTATATTTTGTATAACATTTGTCAGGTTCGCAGGCAAAATAACACCACTACCTGCCGTGGCTACCTGAGGACGTCTTTGTGATCAAAATCAAAATGAGGACGTTCTGACCAATCAAGCGATAGTACCAGGTATTGTCCTGTGTCGCCAGTTTCTCTGGAAACAATGGTCCAATCAAATACGGATCATTATTCATCAAACATGCTTTCTTTATTGGTCCTGGTGAGTGGGCGTCTCAGTTACGTACACTGGACTCATTTATTTCCACTCTTAGACTTAGTAAATATA